>WTSP01022276.1:0-12717 GCA_025331215.1 Actenoides lindsayi | reverse complement strand
AATAAAATCGCGAGAGCCAAGATACAAGAGGGTGTTTGAAGAGAGAGGGTGGGGGAGGGGAGGGAGGAAGGGGAGGAGGGAGGGGGGGCAAGGGGGAGAAGAGGAAAATGCAAAACTAAAAAAGAGAGAGAAAAAACCAAAACAAACAACAAAAAGAAAACCTGACTGAGAGCAACCATCCCCTTCGCACCAATATTCAGAGTCTCTCTAAATCTATTATTTCACGGGTTTCCATCTTATCCTGAGATTCTACTTTGGAGCTTCTGTGTTTTACTGTGGGAACAAATGAGCTCAAAACTCAGGTCAGACAGAACTGTTGGGTAGATCCCTGGGATAAGTAACACAAAATCACAGATTTACATATGTAAGCAAGAGATGACTTCTTTCTGAAATGCTTGGTTCCCTTGTGCATTTTCTTATTCTTCTACAAAGCTTATAGTATCTATACTATAATTAGCCTTAGGGAATTAACCTTGGGGAGACCAATCCCCAAAAGCAACAAACAAAAAAAATGTAAAACTGGTTGCATCTTCTACCAAGAAACAGCCCAGTTTCCCATTTCCAATAACTGGTACAAATTCCTTTGACTGCCCTGGGGCTTTGACCCCCTCTTCTCACAAAGGATTGTTCCATGGGAGTGGAAGGACTAGCAGTTTGTCTATCCAAGAGCTCAGCAAAGGGCACCAGGTGTTGATGCTCCCATCATTGAGATAAGACAAGATGCAAAAACTAAAAAAGGGTAGATATCAGGCAGAATTGTTTTACAGTGAGGGTAGTGAAGCACAGAACACATTACCTAGAAAGGTGGTAGATGCCCCATCCCTGGAAACATTCAAGGTCGGGTAGGACAGGGCTCTGAGTTAGCTGTAGTTAACTTTCAGAAGTTCCTGCTCACTGCAGGGGTTTGGACTACATGACTTTTAAAGGTCCCTTCCAACTCAAAGCATTCTATGATTGTCTGATTCACCATGCAGCCCCTTCTCTTCATCATGCTTCTGCTTCCAAGCTCTCACCTGGGATTAATCCCTTTCTATTAGTACACAATCAGCAGAAAGGTAGATACATTACTATTGTTCTCCAGCAATATCATGCTCCTGGAATGTCTGACTTCATTTGTAAGGCTTCTTTGCAATGAAGCCATTTTTCTGACTTGAAAGAAAACCTTGCATGCATTTTTCAGTTGGGACAGATCCCACAGATAAAAATTTATATTAGATGGGGCCAAATTCTTTCCTATTTTATAGTAAAGGTTGTCCCACCTCTGTGACTATAGTACAAATGCACGGCTTTTTCCTACCAGAGATATGAGTAATAGTAATTAGTACTAAAAGGCATATTAAACCATAGGGAAGTCTGTGTAGAAAACAGAGGAAAGTGGCTGAGCTTCATTTTGGAATATTTACTTGTGCCTAAAGGCTGAAATCACAATTATGAGACTTGGAAATTTATGATTCCTGATAATGACTTCAGATGTTCGTTTTTAGTTCAAAAGCTGCTTCAACATGATACCTGTAAGACAACCGTCCTCTTCCTCACCCCCCAAGTTTCATCTATAGCTTTTATGAATACAGAGCTTTATTCTCTAGTTAACTTTGATGCTTCGACACCTGGTAAGAGCTCTTCACTGCAGTGACAAAATTTATAGAGAGGTTAAAAAAATAAAAAAATCTTGGTCAAGAATGTTTTTATTCCTCATAAGAGTTAAAACAGGACTGGTGGGAAAGAATTGCCACTCAGCAGCAATTACATTAGATTCTCTGAAACAGAAACAATTAACAATCAAGCATATGCCAAACTGGAGTTATGCAGGCATTTTTACGCTAAAAAATAAAGAAAAATACTGGTAATGGTAAGTATGCTTTTGTTTTGCCTCTGACAAATACTTATTTTTTAATAGTGATCACTTGTTGTTGAGAAAAACAATGACTGTTCTGTTTCGAGGAGTAAAATTATTATATATGGCCCTTTTTTAAGTACATGACTTTCCTTTTAACAGGAGACACCATTCTCTCAATTCCTTTGGGCTGATAGTTAAATCTATGCACAGTAAGTTTCAAAGGATGTTCCTTATGTGTTTCTGTGAGCTGGAAAATTAATAAAGCTTCTTCTAAAATAACATCAGAGAGACTTTCATTGGGCTCTCGTATTTCTACATGGGATGTTTTAAACATTTGGTCAAATTTCAGTAGGTCTAACACTCTCTTGGTACACAGAATTTACCATGAATGGATATGCTGACCCTGGGTATGACTTCTGGACATGTTGGACATACCATGCTCAAGTTCTTGAGTTAATCTACATATTCACAGTGACCACTGGTCTAGAATTTGCCACCAGCAACTCAGCAACAGCGTAAAACTAGGCTGTTGGATGTCTGTAAATCAGTAAAGTGTGCAAAAATTCTCTTTTTCTACCTAGATCGAATTCCTGTTGGGAAACAGGACAAGTTGAGGGAATCCTGACTTTGGTAGCTGTAGTCAGTAGGAAGCATAATGACAGAGCAGCATTTGTCTTTCTAAAATCCACACGGCCGCATGGCTGGGCCAGCGTGATGCTGCTTAGTGACCAGCCCTCTCTAATCACTGACAGGGGAGTGATTTTTGGTTGAACAGGGGACTGAGTGCATGGAACTGATTGCTGCAGCTACAGAAATTGTTAGTCAGCCAGCACCTCTGGTAGATTCATTAGGCCAAGTGCAGACTCCGTCTCGATGGACACTGGGCCATTTACTTCAATAATGATGACTTTGAGGTTATTGCTGGAAATATGTCAGAAGAATTATATTAATACAGAACATATATCTTAATTAGAAATTAGCTGATAATCCATAGGATGTTCTTCTGAGAATGGTTCAAATGAAGTCAATGTCAAGCATCTTTGGGTTTTTATATTCACCCTGTAGAGATATAACCAAAATGAAAGTAGAAAGGTATGAAATCTAAGTACACAGAGACATCATTGCACTCACTGCAGAGAAATGAACATGTCCATCCAAAGCATGTTAGTGAAATAGTTAGTGCAATAAACTTTTTCTTCCTGGTAGAGATCAAACTGGCTATTGAAAGACTTTGAAACAGCATCAGAGAGGGGACTTGTTCTTGTTTATGAAGGAGGCAACAAAGCCCCTGAAGCTTAAAATGAATAAATATGAATGTCAACTAGTAAACAATAAAGAGTTAGAAACAAAATAAAAAAAAAAAAATAAGACCCCAAACAAACCTTACAGTCATATCACTTCTTCCAGCTGGAAAGAAATCAACACAAACACCGCTCTTTTGTCACACTGTCTAAATGTAACTGATGTACAGTAAACAGAACTGAATTTAGCCAAAGATGAGAAAAAACAAATTCACACACAAACTCTGGAAATCCATATAGAGCTCATATTCAACCTTCTGTGTTCCTCTGTTTAGCATCCCTCTTCTCCTACCCTAACAAATTAAGATGGACAGTACATTTCTCCCCTCCTTTTTCGGTCAAAGAATCTTGGCACAACCAGCACAAACAAACTTTGCTAACAGCTTTAAACTTGGAAGGCCCGCTTTTTAAATATTTGCCGCTACATAATTGAAACAGCTGTTTTAATGAGATACCTACTGTCATCATTTTACCCTGGCTGAGCTGGGTGACAACAAAGCAGTAATAACGAATTCAATAATAATTAACTCGGGTCATCTGCTCATCTGTCATGGCTCATCAGCTTTAGGGAGAAAAATCCCAGTGAACTTCTCTCTTCTGTGAGCTTTCCAAAACTCTGCAATAAAATGCTTAGAGAGGACTCTAGGTAGCCCTTCAAAAGTTCTAAGCAAACTGGTAAGTAGGTTAATTAAATTTTATGCATGTTTAAATGCTAATGATTACATTCCTAACATTACAGTGTAATCTGTTATGGAATGATGTCATGCAAGCAGTGGTTTTTAGTGCCTAGCACATTTCCATCCTGATGTGGAGTAGCTCTGGATCATTTATCGGAGGGCAGGAAGTTGACAGTGGTGTTTTGGAGCCAGGTTTTACATTTAGATCCTCTCCTTGTCTGTTGAATGTTAAGCAGGGGAGTTACAGAAAGCCACTGATTTTATGCCTACTGCCGCATCACAGAGGGTGATCCAACGTACCCACAGCGAGTTGTCTTAGCTGCACACTAAATAAATAAATATAATAGCAATTCTGGGGAAAACAATAAGGATGGAATTCCTCCCAAATTACTCCCCAAAAGAAAAAATATGTTGGGACTCACCCTGAGGTAGGTTCATGAATTATTTTTTTTTTTTTTACCTTTTCCACAAAGGCAAAAAGAATTTTTCAGAGATTTAAAATTAGTCTTCCCTGAGAAATCAAAGATATGGGTGTGGGTATTTTTTTAATGTTTTTTTTCAGAATGACTTGGAGTGTAAGATATGAATATCTGATGTATTTTAACATAGATTTATATATTTTTTTTTCATTTTGTGTGAGGAAAAGAGATGGCTTCTGCTGCTGTGACAGGACATGAGGTTTTTTTAACTTTATTTGGATTATTTTATGAATTCTTATTAAAACAAACAAACAAAAGTCATGGGATGGGTGCTGCAAACTTCTGGTTTTTTGCTTTCAGTGAAACCTGATTGTGTTCATCCTTTAAGAGGTAGGTGGTGATTGGGTCATAGATAACCCCTACCTGTTTATTAAAAATGTCAAAAATAGTAATAAAAAAATATTAATCAAAAATTTCAAATGGCACCAGCATATTTATTGTTATGTTCAGTAATACTATGACCAATTCAGTTTTGGAGAAAGGGTTGTTCTGTGCACTGATTTTAAAAGCAACAGTAACAGGCATCAGGTAGAACATCAGAATCTTTCCAACAGTCTGTCTGAAATCCCATAAAGACTTTCACTGATGCAATATAGCAGCCAAGGTGAATTAACCAGTTATTACTACAAGATTCACCACCAGACATATGTCATCTAATTACTGAACTAAAATTTCCAAACTCTCTGAATTCTTGAGAAAGAGCCTTCTGTTCTTACATTGCTCTCTGGACATTTTTGTAAAAACTGACATACTTGAATTTTTTTTGTTACTAAAAATGAAACTTACCCACTTCTCAAGAATAACAGCATCTAATGTCTCCTTTAGGTACTACATGAAAAATATGAAAAATACTGCTAGGTATAATTATTAAATAAAGAAGAGCAAGTTATTTACTTCTGAATAATAGCAAATAAGCTCTCTAGAGGAAGAAAATGGATTGACAAAGGACAAAAATGCTTTCTTGCTGGCATATATTCTTTGAAAATAAATGTGGGAGAGAATACATTTTGAAATCAGATGGGATGGATGCTTTGTTTTGTAAATACAAAACAGGGTTATATCTGTACAACTCAGCTAAAGCACATAAATAGGCTGAAAGCAGTAAGAGACGTGATGCATATTTCCAGAACAAAGACTTTGAGTCTCCATAGGCTGCTGTCCATTCAGTAAAGTGTAAATAAACAATATGCTGTGTGAGGCAAGCAGTAAATTTGAGCATTAGAGAGCTGGGAAAATATTAAAAGCCTAACATCGTACGTTTTGAAATTACAAAGTAATTTTCTTTTAAAATATTGACTACAAAAAGCACTTTGAAGAACTGCAGTACAAAATTAATGTACATTTCAACTTTTCTCTAAAAATATTTCATTGTCTATTTCAAGCAAAGTATTCACATACAAAATATCTTTTTTTCCTTTTATCCTCCCTATATTTATGGGTCATAGCTCCACGGAAGAATTGAAAAGAAGGAAAATTCTTCCTATTTTTTTCTTCCAGAGTTACGCATATGTAGGTGAGAATACATGGTAAATTTTGATTCCTGAATGGCACCCATGTGATCAAATCCTACAGTTTTCTCAGCCATTTTGAAAAATGTCTTTTTTTTTTATTGTGAGAATTTATCAGTTTCAATGAAAACTTCTCTAGTTCAAAGAAAATGTTATATATGTGTTGGAAAGGAGGATGTTCAATGGGTAAAAGCACACACCAGAAATGATACACAGTGAGCCTGATCTACTCAATTTCTCCTGTTAAGAACTGTTTGTGTAAATCATTAAATATTCATAAGGTAGAAAAAAGAGCAACTCGAAAGTTCTTTGGGCATCATGTTCCTTGAGGACTCATGGGTCTTAGTCATTGTTCTAAATATAAGGCAACCACCACATACCTAAGGGTTTTCAACAAATGTCATAGCCATATTGTATCTTTTCTTTCCTAAATTACTTTCCTAAATGAATTTCACAGTTCAACCTAAATGTTTCAGTTTCAAGTTTCTCTGAAGCAGATGCTGACTTTTTTTTATATTGGATATGTACAAACTAATGCTTAGCTGACAGTTAACCCGTCAAACAGTTCTAATCAGATACAGAGTCAGCAAAAATCCAGGAAAAGAAACATGCAGGAGAACCTCTAGCTTTCGGAAACATGTTTACCAGTTCAACAGAACTGCAGTATACAGAATCACAGAATCACAGAATGTTCAGGTTTGGAAAGGACCTTGAAAGATCATCTCGTTCAACCCCTAGATCACCTAGAGCAGGTCACACACAAAAAGATCCAGGTGGGGTTTGAATGTCTCAAGAGGAGACTCCACAACCTCCCTGGGCAGCCTGTTCCAGTTCTGCCATCCTCATCGTGAAAAAGTTTCTCCTTATGTTGCCATGGAACCTCCTGTGTTCCAGCTTGCACCTGTTGCTCCTTGTCCTATCATTGGACATCCCTGAGAAGAGCCTGGCTCCATCCTCCTGGCATTCGCCCTTCACATATTTATAAACATTAATGAGGTCACCCCTAAGTCTGCTCCAAGCTAAAGAGCCCCAGCTCCCTCAGCCTTCCCTCAGCAGGGAGATGTTCCACTCCATCATCTCTGTGGCTCTGTGCTGGACTCTTCCCAGCAGTTCCCTGTCCTTCTTGAACTAAGGGGCCCAGAACTGGACACAATATTCCAGATGTGGCCTCAGCAGGGCAGAGTAGAGGGGCAGGAGAACCTCTCTCCACCTACTGACCACACTCCTTCTAAACCACCCCAGGCTGCCATTGGCCTTCCTGGCCACAAGGGCTCATTGCTGGCTCATGGTCATCCTGCTGGCCGCCAGGACCCCGTATGTTACCAACTAAGTACCAATAGAACCACAATTTTCTACAGGTAACAAATGACTCCAACATGCTTCTGCACTAGCTGGTCAGCAGGTGGGCTTTGCTTCAGGGGAGGCAGACTGCTTTATGAGTCATTTCAGACAAAACAAGCAACTTGAAGTTCTCCAAAATGAGAGGTGAGTGGGGCTCAGAGGCTGGAGGAAGGACCATCCTGGGGGACATCGGAAGCAAGAGGCTGAACTAGAGTTACAAACCACATTGCAGAGCCTGACTAGAGCCTGAGTTTCATAAGAAGCCGAAACTCAAGACAAACTGAGACCAAACTGAAGTGGCTGGATCAAGAAGTGGGAATAGCAATGCTGTGAGTTTGCAAACAGTTTGTAGAACTCACAATCAGTGTATTTCACAGAATTCTGCTGACATTTTTCAACCAATGCTGGGTTTTCTGTTGTGGTTTTTTTTTTTTTTTTTTGATAGCTTGTGTTTTTTTCTCTAGTATGCTAGAGACAACAGAGTAAATAAGATGTAGATATGCTACTGTAGTGTGCTGTTATTTTTAGCCTCTCTTCTGTGTGGCCACCATATGAGAAAACAAACTCTAGGTCTCAGGACTGACAAATGGAAACCAGAACTAACCCTCTTCCCCCCATCTCTTTTTCATTCCCCTTCTTTCTGTGTAAACAAATTCAACAGTCCGTATTCATTCCTGATTCATTGGGGTTCATTGCCAGAATCCTCAGTCCAACCTAATGGTTTATGGTGTTAAAAGTTTTATAACTCTTGGGGGAGGGTTTGTAAGCTCTATGAAATCTAACCTGCTGCCTGAAGTATTCCCACAAAAATGACATAAGGGAAACTCTTATGTGGATAGCTGAATCCTATCAAAGATCCATTTTTGAGAATAATTTTGACACAAAATGCCAAGTCTTATTCCCTCATACAAAATGTACTCCTGAATAGAATTTTGCGAAGAAACAAACCAAAAAATATATACCCATGCCTTTTCCCAATAAAGTCTTTCTTTTTTTCACTGCATAAAAAATTGTTGTTACACCTTACTTATCAAAAATGGTGACTTTTGTGAAGGAATTTTCACACTTAGGCCTACTAGCATACATGAAGTTACTCTGGTACAGAAGCATTTCCATGTAGATGAACACCACTATGGTGTATAACCTGGGAATTACATTGCTAGGATTATTTCTAGTTTTAGTAATATTATGAAATGAAATCAAACATCTCTATACAAGCCATGTAAAACAACTGAACTTTGATGAATCATAAATAAATATCAGATGAAGTGTTCGCAATAGTGATTACCAGGGAGATTCTTGTTCTTACACTGCATACATTTTATTTCTGTTCTCATTTTATGTGACATACTGTGCTCTGAGAAGGATCTTCTCTCCCACAAAACAAGAGGAAGAAGAACTGGCATTATTGTTGCAGAAGCCGTGGATGTGTCTTGGTCAGCTAAAGACTAGCAACAACTACTCACTTCACATAGCAGCCAAATATTCATAAACTTCCCACTAGGAAAGAAAAACACTCATTTTTCTAAATACAAAATAGGAGGTTCTGACTGGGTATGATGTTCTCACTGCTGTTCTAATGGAAGACAGTGATGTTCATAGAATCATAGAAACACAGAATGACAGAATGGCTAGGGCTGGAAGGGACCTCCAAAGGTCATCTAGTGCAGCCCCCCTGCAGTGAGCAGGGATACCCTCAACTAGACCAGGATGCTCAGAGTTTTGTCCAACCTCACCTTGAATATCTCCGGGGATGGGGCCTCAACCACCTCTCTGGGTAGCCTCTTCCACTGGTCTGCCACCCTCAATGTAAACAACTTCTTCCTGATATCCAATCTAAATCTACTCTTCTCTGAGTGTTCTATCCTTCTGTGTTTAATGTCTTCAGCTACTATTGTTAGGTAGTACACATCTTCCCTTCTTGCAACAGTGGCAATTGCAGGAATTTTAATTAGTCTGGGGAAAGAATAAACAACAAATAAATAATAGTATGCCTCTAGTTTTAGAGGTGTAAATGACCCACTTTAAGGCATTTCTTGTGTGGAAGCTTTTGGTCAGGTAGTGCTTGAACTAAATACATAGTGTTTTTCATGGCTTCTGAATAGGTCCCATGCAGGAGGTGAGGGCAGCTCTCATTTAAATATCTCAGAGCATGAGGACAGAACTGCACAAAACCACATTGTTCATGTTGAAAACGAACTAATTTCTTGAGAGCTTACAATTTCCTTTCTTATTCCAAAAGGTGCGGGATGCATTTCTATAACTTTAGTGGCAAAACTCAATCTATTTCTTACTGTATTTAATCATTCCTAAAATGCACACTCTTCTGCTCAAATTTTGGCCTTGTCTCCAGATACCAAGAGAAATTTTGGCAAAACTTGAACTATTTTCAGTCAGAAGGAAGAACTTCACAAGTTACTCACTTTTATTCTCAAACACTCTTTCAGAGTTCTCAAAGCCACAGCAACTGTAGGGGTGCTTGAGAATAAAAAACCTGTGCATAGATACAGGTAGTCATCAAGCCCAATGTGATACATGCTCCTCATGCAGAAGCCAAGAGTCAGGGGTGCTGTAAAGCGTTATAAGCCCATGAAGAGCCAGATTCCTCTGCCTCATCTCATTGTCACAGCCTCTGGCTCTTACTAAAGGTTTTCTTCATGATTTCTAAAAATTTGAAAGAATTTCCTACCAAATATCCATACATAAAGTTATTTTTTGTATAAAGGATAAAATCCAAAGCACGTTGAAAAAAATGTGAACCTTTGCTGTTCGATCAGCAGCAATGCCTGGTTCTTCTCTGGGTGGGCAAGGTGTAAAAGTATTTTCAAGAGCCAGCCATAATTTGTCTTTCTGTGATATACTGAATGCATACAGAATGGAACCCTCTCCTATTAAAATGAATGAAAGATCAACTTCCAATGTAAGTTTTCCAGTTCCTGGGGCTTATTTTGAGAATAAGAAATTCAGTATTTTTGAAGTTGGGCAAGACATTTTCAAACTTGGAAATGGACTCTGCAACATGTTAAATATCAAAACTTCTACATTTCTTTTACATTGTAATTATCTTGAGGTTTTGTCATATCTATGTCATAACAAAATATAAATACTATATTTTTTTTTAAAAATTTAAAACCATAAAGATAGATGACACAAGATGCTGAGTAAATATCTTATTTTTCCCTAGTCTAACCTGTTTCCTATTCAGCTGGTAAGAAAAGAATTTAATACCTGATAGCTTTTAAGAGATATACTTTACTGAGTTATCTAATTCTTAATTTAAATTCAAGCATTGAGATTTAAAATGTCGTTCATATGTTAATAGATGACTGCTGTTTACAGTAGTATGAATAAATATTATTTGTTAATATATGGAACTGTAAATCATATTTAGACTTAGAAGCAAGGGGGTTGGGGGTGGAAGAAACAATAAGTAAGAAGATTCTTGAAAGGTCCTTCACCTTGTAACACTGACCATAGCTGGAAGAGTAATGAGTTCACTCCTCCCTCTAGGGAAGCCTTCAGTTGTCAGTGTACTACATCACCGGTCGTTCCACGTTTGGACACTCAGTTCTGTGTAAATGGAACAATGCAAGGAGAAATACAAGTGCTTTCTGCAAGAAATTGAGGAGGCAAAACTCTGCCTCAGTCACATAGTCTTACACATTGACCCTCTCCCACATGTGGTGAGCAACAACATGATTAGATCCTTTATCAAAGTGTATTAAATACAATTCAACAATCCGTTCCTGTCCAGGCAGTCCATTTATGTCTATGATTAATTTCAATGAGACAGAAAACCAAGCTTTGTTGTTGCACCGAGAATAAATGGGCCTGTTCATCCTGTATTTTTTATATGATTGAGGCCTGACAGACAGATTTGCAAAGGTACTTTAGAAGGTGAAAAAAGCCAAGGAATCTTGCCAAGAATTTTTCACCTGTAAACGAGCCAGGTAAGTCAAGAAAAATGGCCAAAGCATCTGAAAAAAAAATTAAAAATGAGAGAGAGAAAAAGAAATATATATGCATGCAGAAGTAGTAGAGTACTCAATGATTACTTGGCCACATAATCTGGATTAGGATCCTGGCAGATCTGGGTATCAAAAGTATGCAGCTGAAGTTATTCACAAAATACTCCTGCTTGCCTACAATCTCCCAGCAACCTGCATGCCATGAGATCTGTCTTTATGGGAACCACTACGAGTAAAAGTATTCAGACTACAGGACTAACAGAAGAACCTGAAAAGATGCAGAGGTGCTGCTCAGAACTAACCATCCACCGTGCTGCAATCTTCTGTAAAATGTGAACTAAGTGAGCTGACCTCTCAAACTGACTCAAGAGTTTGGGCTGTGAATCTCACAGGGCAATTTCTCTCTGAAAATGCTTCAGGTACTCAGCATTTAAACAATGTTTAGATGTATCAGAACAATGTTAATATATGTTTTACTTGGTTTAACACATTTCAGTCATCAGAAATTAATCTGAAACTACACGGTCTTTTTCCATTTATGTCTGGATTTAATATGTGCATCTGCAAAATTTGTTATTATTATTCACTTGCAACATTTTTAAGCTTTTCTTTTGGAAACATGCTTTTCAGTAAGCTAATAACTTGTATGATGCCTTGGGACCACACAAACAGAATATATAAATATTTTTTTTCTGTTTATATACATATATGTAACTCCTTTGCATTCCATGGTACATAAGTTTCTTGTAAACTGATATAAGGGACTGTAAATTCTGTTGAGCTTAGTTTAATAATAAAGAAAAAAAATTTGAGATGTTCTATTTTAAGTATTACACAGCTGAACATGTGGACAAAAGTATCATATACCATTGACCTTAGCTGGCTACTTCTACTGAGTCTATTCAGAGTGCTACAGGTTAAGCACATCAGTAAGTGCTTTGTAAGATCACACACAGAATCACACAGAATGTCAGGAGCTGGAAAGGACCTCGAAAGATCATCTAGTCCTATCCCCCTGCCAGAGCAGGATCACCTAGAACAGATCACACAGGAATGCATCCAGGCGGGTTTTGAATATCTCCAGAGAAGGAGACTCCACAACCCCCCTGAGCAGCCTGTTCCAGTGTCTGTCACCTTCACAGTGAAAAAATTCCTCCTTATGTTTGCATGAAACTTCCTATGCCTTGGCTTTCACCCATTGCCCCTTGTCCTATAATCTGGCATCACCGAGAAGAGCCTGGCTCCATCCTCCTGACACTCACCCTTTGGATATTTATAAACATTGATGAGGTCACCCCTCAGTCTCCTTTTCTCCAAGCTAAAGAGACCCAGCTCCCTCAGTCTTTCCTCATAAGAGAGATGCTTCACTCCCTTAATCATCTTTGTGGCTCTGCACTGGACTCTCTCAAGCAACTCTATGTCCCTCTTGAACTGGGGGACTCAGAACTGGACACAGTACTCCAGATGCGGCCTTACCAGGGCAGAGTAGAGGGTCAGGAGAACCTCTCTCGACCTACTGGCCACACCTTTTTTAATACACCCCAGAATGGCATTGGCCCTCTTGGCCACAAGAGCACATTGCTGGCTCATGGTCAGCCTCCCATCA
>WTSP01022275.1:16814-58539 GCA_025331215.1 Actenoides lindsayi | reverse complement strand
AACGTCCCCAGGCGTGGTGACTCAGCCGCTTCCCTGGGAAGCCTCTTCCAGTGTCTGACAACCCTTCCAGTGAAGAATTTTTTCCTAAAGCCCAATCTAAACCTCCCCTGGTGCAACTTGAGGCCATTTTCTCTTGTCCTATCCCTTGTCACTTGGGAGAACAGACTGACCCCCACCTCGCTACAACCTCCTTGCAGGTATTTGTAGAGCACTGACTTCTACCCCTGAGCCTCATCCAGGCTAAAGGACCAAAGCTGTCTCCGCTGCTCCTCATGAGACTTGTTCTACAGACCCTTCACCAGCTTTGCTGCCCTTCTTTGGACACACTCCAGCACCTCAATGTCCTTCTTGTAGTGGGAAGCCCAAAACTGAACACGGTATTTGAGGTGCAGCCTCACCATAGAGAAGCACAGGGGCTCAATCACTCCCCTAGTCCTGCTGGCCACCCTGTTTCTGATGCAAGCCAGGATGCTGTTGGCCTTCTTGGCCACCTGGGCACACTGCTGGCTCATGTTCAGCAGGCTGTGGACCAAGCTGTTCCACTGGGCAGCTTTCCAGCCACTTTTCCTCAAGCCCGCAGCATTCCCTGGGGTAGTTGTGACCCAAGTGCAGAACCCAGCAGTTGGCCTTATTGAACTTCATACCACTGGCCTGGGCCCATCGATTCAATCTGTCCAGATCCCTCTGTAGAGTGTCCCTATCCTCAAGCAGATCAACACCCCCACCCAACTTGGTGTCATCTGCAGACCATGGGCCCAGAGCTTTCTCAAAACCCTGTTCTGCCATGGACTGAAGACAGTCACAGCTTGGCTCTGGGCACTGCCGACCTGGCACAGGCCACCTGCCCAGCCTTCACCTAAGGCATAGATGTTTGGCAATAGGCATTTGGATGTTTGGGGTCCCTCTGTGTGCTGCCGTATGTCTTAGCACTGTAACTCACGTCGGATGAGAGCTGTGAGGAACATCAGGGCCCCGCTCAGCCAGACCAGCACAAGGCATTTAACTGTGGTTCCCAGTGGGCAATACAGCATGGGCACCCCTGCGGTAAAGGAGGGTGAGGAATAGCTTTGGTGAGCAGTTAACCCACAGAAGGTCTACATTGCCTCCAGAATATATTTCTTGCCACTGAGTTTAAAGGCAGTCTAAGGTGAGGGCCATCATCTTGCATGGAACTAATTCAGTCCCAGCTGTATAAAAGCACTGGAAGTTAATGCTCTGTTAGCTCTGAAGTGACACCTCCATATACCTGTGTACATATGTATAATCCACATATGTGTTCCAAGCCAAGACACGGATTGCTAATGACTCGTGGTTGCATGGGTAAAATTAATTGCACTTCCACATAGTTTCTGATGTTGTCTGTTGTTTTTATAAACAATAATTTTAAGAAGTCCCTTTTTTTGGGAGGAAACTAGGAAAAAAAGAGGTGAAGTTAGTCTATCAATATTCTCAGCCGTTAGCATAGTAACGGAGATAGGGAGCCCAGGCCATTTGATCACGTTGTAATTCAATGCTCTTTCTTATCTAGGCTCTTAAGGATATGCTTTCCTCATCTGAAACCTCAGAAGTACTTATTTTGCTACCAAAATCCTATTTCTAGTACTATTAGAAAGTGTGCCAATAGCAGGGGGCTTCTGCTTTCTCAAACGGGCAGCCATGTCATCCTTCGCATTACACTGCACTCCAGATCATCAGGCAGAATCATACTCTCCAGCTGCCTTCATACATTTTTACTTAGAATCAATTTGAAATGCAATTTACCTACTACCAGCTGCTAAAGTCAAGTCCAGCTACTCTAAATTTGATGACCTTTTTGTGATGTTTGTCTTGGTTCACTTACACTTCCCATTTCCCCAAAACACTCTAGAGAAGTTTATTTGCTCTTCAGGATGACTTGGGGATCTGCCTTTCCTTTTCAATGCTATTGCTGTAAACAGGCTTTTCTTTCCTAATGCTGCATTTTTATCTGTATTTTTAGAGACAGTAATGTTTAATTTTAGTTTGTTTGCTTTTCCCTGCAGCATTTCCAGCAATCTTTATTCTTGTCATCTATTGCCAAAAGCAGAAGTTAGTGAACTTGGACGTAAGGAACAGCTCTGGTCAAGTGTTTGAATGAGTCATCTGCCGAGGAGTTGAGGTCAATGGAGGTGGAACATGGGTTGTTCTCATTTATTTGAACACTGGTTTTGAAACTGTCCTGGATTCAGTTTGGGTTTCTTATCACAAGCGGTTGCCAGTCCAAGCAGTTGGGAGGGGCAACAGCTGGGATAAACAACTGAGCCAGCCAATGGGATATACGATGCCATACTGATATCATGCCCACTATATCAGGGGAGGGCTGGCCTGGGACAGGGACACCTATTTTCAGCTTGTTCCAGTGTGTGGCTTCAGCTTGTGGCTGGAGCAGGGTGAGTGTGGTGTTTAGTTGCCAGCAGAGGTCAAACCATGACAGGAACCCGCACTGGGCGTGGAAGGAGGTGCGTGGAGTACTTGAAGTCTTCAAGAAAACAAAACACAGCAGGAGGCCCAACATCAGGTTTAAACTTGCTGTGCAAAAGTCCGCCCCTTTACTGAAAAATTGGTAGGCATCTATGAATTAAAAAATGACAGGTGCTTCACTTACTACCAGCTAAAATCAATACATAAACTGCACCAAGCGACAATATTGTGGCAAGAAATTGGTAAATCAAGAATATAAGGGCTATCAACAGAGGATGATGTTAATCTTACATGGTCTGGATCATTAGCTTACTAAGCCTTTTATAGTGGTACAGAGAGCATGCAATTACCAGTCACCGTGTCATTACCAGTAGAAGTGTTACCAGGCTGTTTGTTAGTCTGTTTTCCTAATGGAAAACAAGTCTTATGCAACCATGTTGGCCATCAGCCACACTGCTCAATAATCTGTCGGCCAACATCAATCAAACTTGATAGCAGGGTAAAACATAAACAAACATGGAACTACAGCTTCTTTAAAAGCTAGACAGCCTGGAGATCCAAATTAATGCCATCACTGAGGGCAATGTAATCCATACCCACCTCCTATGCATTTTGTTTGCCAGAGCTGCTGGCCAACCAGCACACACACAGCTCCAGATTAACCACAGTGCACCTCCTGGTCGCTCTTCAGAGCCAGGAATGCAGCATAGCTGCTTCTGTGGAGGATCTCAGGGAATACCCAGAAGATTTAACAGCTGTTACTACAGTGCAAACTGTTCTGCAAAGTCGAGTCAGAATGCTGGCACGGAGGACAGAATGAATACACGTTGGGAAATTTTTACCAGGAAAGAATTTCCACAAAACATGACTCCATTTTTCCTGTAGCCTTTTGCAGTGCATAATCTGACTTCACTGGGTTATTTTCCTTCTGAAGAGACTTGCTAGGAATAAATAACCAAGGTTGTAGTGCAGAGCCTGCTCTCCCTGACACACCTGCCAAAGATCATAAACCTACAAATAGACCTGTCTGCGTAACTAATTGTGCTGGTTTTGGCTGGGAGAGCGCTAATTTACTTCACAGCAGCTGGTATGGAGCTATGTTTTGTATTTGTGCTTAAAACGGAGTTGATAACACAGGGATGTTTTAGCTGTTGCTGAGCAGAGCTTACACAGAGTCAAGGCCTTTTCTGCTTCTCATGCAGCCCCACCTCTCCCATAGCTTTTGAACATCTGAATCTACTTTCAGACCAGTCTGGATGATTAAAAGTCTTCAGCAATCATTACGTTCTCTGTAGTTTTAGGGAGTGAGGGGATGGGTGGAGATCAGCAGCTAGATAAAGGAGAACACCACCAATGCGCCCACAAGCAGAAAGGCAGAACTAAGCAGAAAAATCCTCTGCAGTAGTGCTGCTTGGGATTATTTTGGGGGGGATGATACTGTAGGAGACCAAGGGCATACATCACAGAAAGAAAGGCTTCATTATTTCTACTGCTCGTGGAATCACTCATTTTTAATTGCTATACCAGAGCAATTTGGCCAAAGAGTTCTAGTCTATGTCAATTAAGAAAAACCGTACAGCTCAGCACTTTTAATCAATTAACATTGCTTCATAAGGCAGACCCATTTCAATCATCTTCAGGATAACACCACTGCTTTTAACCTATTGTTCAAAACTGTTGAACCAGGAAGCTGGGGTTCAGAAAGGGAAGGCAGTACACATTCACCGCTCGGTATCACTTACTGCAGACTACTGCCAACTTTCTGTGTGGAAAAAACCTGTGGCCACCATGTTTCTGTGAGGCACACACTCCTTTTTGTTTAAAGAGTCTAGTAAGATGGATCTGAGCAGCTTCCATACGCACAGAAAGTGAACTATAAGGTTAACGGTGTAATTACACTAAAGAACAAACTGCACAAATAAACTGAAGTGCCACATTCTCACAAAGGCTAAGAAATTAATTTAATATGCATCAAAGATTTTATTTGCATTAACTGAAGATTCAAATATTAAAATAAGTCTACATTAAATTACAATATTAAATATGCTTTAAATACAATAAACTAAACGTGTTTAGTTTCTAAACACAAAGGAAACAAAAATAATTCAGAAGAATGCAATACAATTAATGACACCAGGTGACAGAATAAGGACTTTAATATGTAAATCCACAAGATGTCAACTCTTAGCAATGTTTACTTTAAGAGGAGGTGGCGGCCTTTTAATTGGTGCACAAACCTCATATCACATAAACTTAGTAAGGTGGCTGTCAAGAAAATATTGCTCAGTTAAATTCTCATTTATGCCATAATCAAAACTCCTTTGGTAGCTCCTTTTTTAGAATGAAACACACCAGTATGCAAATCCAAAAAATAAACAGAGTCTTGTAAGTATTGCCCCAAAGGGCATCTTCCGTACAGCTATCTAACAGACCTACAGTGTCTTTCATTCTTTACTTCAAATCAACCTGCATATATACAATATGTAACATAGTACTCACAAAATCCTTAGTTTCAAGACAAAAATCTAAGCTTTCACAATATTGAGACCATAAAAGTCGTCTTTTTAAAAAAAAATGTTGTTTTTTCAAGTGGAGCACACTGTACAGTAGGTTCCCTGTGTTATTTTCAAGGCAGAACTAAATGTTTCGGCAATTACAGGGTGATCGTGGAAAAGCTGTGATAAACAGCTTTTATAGTGATAAACATCAGTTGCCCTAAAATGAGGTAGGGCCTTTTTGACTCCGATCTAATCTTTGCCACCCAAGCCAGCAGAAGTTGTAATAAAATAATAATCCGTATTTTAGCTAAATAATCCAATAACTCACTACACACATGAACGTAGTTGTCCTCTTGGCACTTCAAGGATCTCACTTCAAAACCTGATTTATCCAAACCAGACTGAAGTTATACTAATTTGAAAGAAAATTAACTGAACACAAGTTGAAGGGCTTTCATAGTGCATAATTTCAAAAATTCAGTGTATTTCAACAACACTGCTTGTACATAAGTGTTCATCAGTTAAGGGTTTTTAAAAAGTTACCCAAGTTGTCACTGTAGCTAAAGAATGCAGCATATAGGGTCTTTATGGATGCAGGTAGGAACACATAAATGAAGAAACCAGACTTGCATCCATCACAGATGTATTCTCTCACACAGGTGATTTTACCTTTCCATCCAACTTCAATGACATCATTAAACAAAACTGTAGAACTTAATTTTGAAGAACCCAAAAGAACAAAAGAGTGACTAAAAGAAATAAAAACATGAAATTTAAAATTAGTAAGGAGTCTTGACAAGAATGATCAATCAACATGTCATTTTGCTTCTTTTCCACAGCAGTGCATGCAGCTGGTTGAATAATATACATCAACCTGAAATCTGCTAAAAGGAAAGTCTGGAACAGCATAGGTATTCGGTGTCCTGAAGATACATGTGGATGATTTTGGTTTTTATTTTTTGTGGTTTTGTTGTTGGTTGTTTGTTTTTTAATAAAATTATTTCTTCTCCATTATGCAACATAGTGGTACTGATTGGGGTTGTCTTTGTCTCTCTCCATATAGTCTCTGTCAATGAGAGATTCAATCCTCTTTTTCAAGTCTCCAGGCTACAAGAAAAGATGACAGTATAACAGTTAGTAATAGAAATCCAAATATCTTTTATTTAAAAAAAATAGGACTGCTAACAGCTACATGAGAAAATGTGCCATAGTAAATATCTAAATAGAATTTCCTAGTGATACTCTGGCTTATTTCTGTCCACACACTCATTTTAAGGCCTTAATCTTTGGACAAGCTGAATAAAAAAATATATATTGCATATTTTTAGATAATCCTAGGATGGTTTAGGAAAAAACAAACCAACAAGTTACCTTTACAGGAAATTTCAGTTGATTATACAATTCAGAAACAAGGAGATTATGACCAAGAGTCTTTCTCATCTTCATGATTCGTACAATAGCAGCATCAATTTGATATTGCCTGTCTTGGAATACTCTTTCAGTTGTGCTGACCTGTTCCTCGACCTACAGAACAATACATCATAAGTCATATCACCTTTTATTGCTATTTTTTAATCAATTATATTTCTATAGTTAACTTTATAATGAAATTCATGTGTTCTTATTTGTCTGTGAGACACATGCGAATCGCTAAGTGATTCTGGAGTGTACTGCTAAAGCAAGCCAAAGATAAAATTAAGGATAATGTAAAGAAAAAAAATAAAATAACATATGCCTTATTTTAAATTTATATGATAAATTAAAGTAAATCTTAAAAACTCAATTCAGATTTTTGAGAGAACACGTAACAGTCTGACAGCCCAAATACAGGAGCTTTTCTGTGTCAAACCGATCAATCCCAGTTTGACTTTTAGGGATTTTAATATGCAAAGGCAAAAAGGAAATAAGTCAATGTTAATTTAAACATGTCACCTTGTGTCAAGAATTGGGACTGAAGTACAACAAAGACACCCACTACAAAAACAGGGACAACTCTGAATTGAATAACTCTCTACCCACTACATAAAGGAGTGACATGGTGACATTTGGTTCATGACTTCAATACAGTACCAACCCTTCAGCCATGCCACAGAACCTTCTAAGATGGACTGAAACATCTACAAAATCCTATCAGCTTAATATACAGGCATTTAAATTTGCAAGCACAGGAAGGAACTTAAGTTGTTTCAATTTCAGTGAGTTTTAAAATCCCTTTTGTCTCCATCAGGCATTCTGACTACTAAAAAAGCTAAATCTAAATATCTGTTTCCGTTCTCCATCTGCAAAAACTATGAGAGGAAATGCAGAGATTCTGACTCTCCGTGTGGGACGTGTTGATAAACAGTTAATATAAAAAGAATGAATGGAAAAAAAATAAATACATACTGTTTCTTTCATTTGGATTTGGTTGATCTTTATTCTAAACAGTTTATGCTTAAAATCACCATTAAAGTTGAATTTATCTCCATCTTCTACATCCTTGCCCTTTGGATTTTTAATCAATACTCGTGCTTTTCCACAAGCTAAAGACTGCAAGGTTCTTCTTAATTCACTGTCCTCTGTGAAGTTCAGAGTATGGGAGAAAGCAGAACAAATCATTAACATGTAGAGTTTTATGAGAATAATCTAGAAATACAATTGGAAAGTTCCTGGGTTTATGTTAATGCCTTCTTCCAGCTACATTCCCATTAGGTAACAGCTCCCAGCCTTCAAGCTTGGTCTCACAGCTTTCACAGGTAAGTGCTGAGAGCATGCACAGCATTGTACATGTCAGAAAGACAGGCTCTGGATCATCTCAGTGAGCTTTCCATCCAAAAGTAGTTTTGGAAAAGATCTCACATCGATGTGAGCCTGGTTGTATTGCTTTAGTTTTATTTGGTCATAACAGGACTTTAGAACAAGAAAATAAAATTAGTTGATGAGAAGAAACTCAAGAAACACATTCGATCATTTCACCACTGTTTGTAACACAGACCAGAAAATACGTAATAAAATAAAAATAACAGAAGTCCACATTGATAGGAAGATGTTTTATGAGAAGGTAGAGCTGGCAACTATTCCAGTCACAAACTTCCCCCACAACAGAAAAGTATTAGAAAGAAGTGGGTGAGGAAAATTCTGTCTAGTAAGATTTAAAGCTAAGACCAGTAGGACAATAAATAAATAAATAAAACAAAGTCCAAAACTTTGTAATAATTATGTTGTAAAGTCTTGTATCAAGATTTTGCATTAAAACAGCCCCTGTGGTCTCCCAAGTACTTTTATTCACAATATAAAATTATCACCAAAGGTGCTGGCTCTCCTGAACAGAATCATAGGCTAAAAATGGAAAAGTTTTGCAATCTAGTGCTGAAGTGCAGTGTAGGTGAGTAAAAGATTAACATTATTATTTCTAAAATACTCTAACTTTCACATAAAATGACCTTTCTATTTTGGTTGGTTTTTTTTTTAAACTTCCAGCTGTTCTATGATTACAAAAATAAATAAATCTTTAAACCACATTGCCTAAACAGGCATTTTATGAGGCTGTTTCAGCTTTAGTAAATGCAGATTGTTGAGTTCTGCTTTTGTCCAAATAGGAGGATGCTGTTAAAAACACTCGCTGTTTATACTTTGGAGCTTTGCTTCTGCCTTGCATGCTAAGTCACAGGTTACAGTATGCCAAAGGGAAGGAATCTGCAATTGCCTGTCAATCACTGGAGGAAAAGTAAAACCTGCAGCTCCTAGAGGCTTTCTTGATAATGAGAAAGGCAGGTAAACACATCAAGTTTATTTGGGCAACACATCTCAAAGAAGTACAGTTACCAAAGAGAAGGTAATAACCATTCTTTCTCAGAGTGTCAGTTTATGCATTTTCTAACTGTACTAATGTATTGGGGACAATCTCATCTCTTTAAAGAGAATGGTGATAATTTACTGTAACAGTGACTGGAAAACACAAGTTCCAACTATGGCCAACGAAGGCAGTGATATCCTAAAGGGGTAGAAATCCACATGCTGTTTTGTTTGCATTTGTTGGGCTGGTTTTTTGTTGCTGTTTTTTGTTGTTGTTAGTGACGTGGTAATTGCCCATGAGGTGCTCTTCTATTTAGCATGAGGAAAATTCACACGAGTATGACTTTTTGACCTCCAAAAGTAAATTTATTTTGTGTTAGATGGCAGTGGAATATAAAGATACAACAAAGTCTGAAATGCAAGCAGAGACCAGTTACCCAAACTGTTTCAATACCCAAGGGTTTTGCTATCCAGATACCCACCTACTTTTTGAAGTGCAAGATAGCTACAAAACTAACTTGTAATACTGTAGACACAGCAGTGTAGCTAATATTGAAGCTGCATAAATTGTCTAGATAGTAGAACCACAGAATGTATCATATTCACCTCCGTAAAATGTATATAGTAGATACTGAATGTATGAAAGCCTTATTAAAGAACTGGAACTCTGGACACTGCTGTCCTACTCTGCCAAGTGCAGCACTAACACAAATTGCTAGGTTTTATTTTGTGAAAGCACTTGCTTAAGTGACTGAATGTTTTAAGTTGTACTATCTTAGTGGTTTCTGCCATACCCACTGGTCATTTCTGCATGTTAACATCTGTATAACTCTTGAGTGAAACAAACAAAAGATTATCTGACTGGCCCTATCTCCTCCTTTATCACCAAGGGAGCTGGGGAGACATGGCTGACAGACCTGAGGAAGCCCCATGGAAGCACAGCAGGAGAAGGACGAATACCAAACTTGCCCAACAGATTTCTGTAATGCTGGAAAATCCCAGATGCTTCCTACCTCATTCCAGTATGTTATTTGTGATGCTTATATAGTAAGAGGTCCACAGGAACACATTAAATAAGCAAAATTTAATTTAGTATCACCTTTATTGTGTTACCAATTAAAAATAAATGTACATGCAAGAAATTGAGGGCTGACTCAATTTGAGTTGATTTAACATCTGAGAATTGGTGCTTTAAGGGCTGCCATTCATCTTAGGCAGCTAACTTGGTTTCAGTTCAGAACAACTACATTGTATGTTATATGGATTGGATCAAAATGCCTGCCACCCCTAGCAAGGGTTCTTTGACTCTGCTAGATGGAGAAGCTGGAAAGTGAGTGAATTCTTGTGCTGTGAGAGCTAGTGAATTCACTCTTCACTGGCTCTAAGCCATTCATAATCCTACAGATTATTGTATTCCTCCTTTTCACCTCTCTCCAAGTCATGATGCCCCAAGTTTAAGAGATGGACTCTCCATCCTCAGCATGGGAACTGTTCTATACCTTCCATATTCTCATCTTTGTCCTTACTTAATTTTAGTATACACCTGTAGAGATGGACTAACCTGGAATTTATGAAGTATCCCAACACGAGAACCCCCTAAGCACGATGCTGCTTTCTGCTTTGTTTTCAATAACTTCCCCAGAAGTTACCAGCACGCTCTTCACCCTTCTGCTCACTGATGCACTTCCAGCAGATGCAATGACAGCACAGCTTCCTTCCTGAGCAGTCAGACCTAACAAAGCCAACCTCTGACTTATGGTTGGGGCTATTCCACCCCCCATGCCTTGCTCCAGATGTATTTATATTCCTCAACACTGGATTCCGTTTGACCTCATATCTGTTCAACGGTGTGAGATCCTTCTGTAATTTTTTTCACACATTTCAGATTTGACATTCCTAAGCAACCGGCATCGAATTCTGTCACATCAGCATTCATCATCTTCAGATCATTAATAGCCACATTGAATAGGTACCTGGGGATCCCAAATCAAAGCTTTCTTTCACTACGAAAGCTGCCCATTAATTTCTACCTGTTGTTTTCTATCTTTTAATTAATTATTGACCCCTAAGAGAAACTTTCCTCTCAAGCCATGAAAACGTAGTTTATTTTAGAGACTGTGATGATCTGGAGCACCTCTCCTGTGAGGACAGGCTGAGAGAACTGGAGTTGTTCAGCCTGGCTCTGGGGAGATCTTACTAAGATGTTTCAGTACTTAAAGGGGATCTATAAGAAAGATGGGGACAGACATTTTATCAGGGCCTGTTGCAACAGGACAAGAGGCAATGGCTTTACACTAAAAGAGAGGAGATTTAGGCTAGATGTTAGGAGGAAATTTTTTACAATGAGGGTGGTGAAACACTGGCCCAGGTTGCTCAGAGAGGTGGTGGATGCCCCATCTCTGGAAACCTTCAAGGCCAGGCTCTGAGCAACCTGATGTAGTTAAAAATGTCCCTGCTTTCTGCAGGGGGCTTGGATCAGGTGACCTTTTTAAAGGTCCTTTCAAATCCAAAACATTCTATGGTTCCTGTCGAGAACTTTTTAAAAAAACAAGCACACAATTATGTTTGTGCACGTGTTTGCTGACTCTCTCAAAGAATTTGAAAGCAAAATCATCTGTCAGATAAATGATGCTGGCTCTTCCCTAACGTACACTTGTCCATGGACCTACCAATTCTGTTCTTCCCAGCACAGTCCTGCTACCCTGCAGTAACCTGCAGAATTACTCTGTTACCATAAAAAGTAAATAAAAAATTTATCTTTGCTCTTGTCTAGCTTGAACCAAGACTCTCTTCAATGATAATCTAGACAGGTTCCTGTAGTGCTTCAGAACAAATACCATTCAGCTGGACACGGTCTAATTTCCTGTCTGATTTACTTGTCTGTTCTAAGCCCTTTACTGACAACTTCCAATTTGCAGTATTTTATCCTGCCCTATGGCATGTAGGTGGCCCTCTGAACTCTTCTACAGTAAACGCCAATATGCAGAGACTGGGTAACACCTCATAATTTGGTCTCAACATAAACACGTGTTAATGACATTATAATAACTAATTAACAATATATACATTATTATATTTATCTCATTTATTTTATATTTATATTATTAATAATAATTATAATAATTAAGCACAAGTCTTCCACCACCTCCCAGAAAGAGCTGGCACATGTGAACACCAACACGAAGGAAATGGTTAGGGCCAATCTTTTAGAGTTGGGAGGTTCAGTATTTCTTTCAGTGTTCAGAACTGAAGAACAGGCACGCTGGGTCAGAAGGTCCACGTAGTCCAGCACCCTGTCTCCAGTAGTGGAGAGCACAGGGCAACATATAAGAGCAAAGCTAATACAGCTGCACACTTCCCTGCTCTTCCTCCCCTCCTCATCCTACTGCTCTCTAAGTCTCTAATCTCTTAAGGCTCAGGGACTTCCTAAAACAGAGGTGGTTTCTGTTTTTTGAGAAATACTTCAATACTTTGCTGTTCCCTGACCCTGTCCCCTTGAATACTGTAAACTTACAGCTTCTACAACATGATGTTTAGTTTTCACAATCATGCGCTCATTTAGGTTTTTTGCCCTCTAGCTTTTTTTGAGTAAGAAAACAAATCTTTATTCACAGATTTCTATTACTTTTTGGTCTATTTAGTTTAGTCCTAGCACATACAACTGTTCTTTCTAAAGACGCCATCCTATGTTTTCCATCTTTATTCCTTTCCTCAGATGGTGGAGGCAGAAGTCTGACAAACCCTACAGACTTTCTAAACCACTAATGTGTACCAGCAACTTCACTCCCTTCGAATTTGGATGGGGCCCACATTTCTTGTATGGGTTCCTCCTGTTTCAAAGGCTTTCCTACTTCTTCATAAATCTAGACCCTTTTCCACAAGTCATTGTTTCAAGCAAACATTACAATTCTGCCTGCCTGTCTAGCCCTGCACATGGTGTTTAGAATATTTAGAAAGAGTTTCTATGGCAACCCATATGCCCAGGTTTCACCCTCCAGGATTTCAACCATGTCCTGTTAATTATACCCATGAGCCAGGACCTGTGGTTCATCCAGGATGGTCTCAGAGTCTGGCTGACAGCACCTCTGCCCTTAGCAGTCAAGTCACTAGGCAGCTGCAGCACAAATTCAGCCACTTTTTCCAATAACCAAATCACTGTTCTTTAGCATCTAGTCAGGATACCAAACTTCTGCAGGGTACCACTGAGTGAAAGGATCATCCAGATAGCAGGAGACAGGAAGGGTGCAGCGTGGGACCTACTTCCAACATCATTTCTGGCCATAAGAGTTTTCTTTAGAAGTAGGGAAACTGCTAGGTGGGAATGGGATCTCTCTACAGCAGCTCTGAATGCCTTGTGTAGGTAGAGCCTGGGAAGACAGAGATTTTATGCCATCCATCCTGGTCCCATGAAAACCCATCACTGTCCTCATTACCTGTATTCCTATGCTATTCCCCATAGGAGAGAGAAACACAGACAAGGCACTTGGTGCAATGACATAACATAATAAAGGCAGCTTCCAATTACAATTCTAGCCACCTGCCTTAAAAACAGTCTATAAAAATCCTTTCTATTGTGCTGTAATGGACTGGACTTCTGTGCAGTGGATTTTATCTGTTGCTGCCAGGCAGCCAGAATGCAAGTTCTGAGGTACACCAATACAAGATGAGAAAGGAGGGTCTGGATCAGGCTTTCGTGAGCTTATGTTTGTTCTGTAATCATTGCACTCTGACCTAACGAGCCTCTCCAGGCTATCCTGATGCTTATTTACACTGGCATGAATTTTCTTCAGCTCTTTTAGCATTAATGGAGTGGCTAACCAAGCAACTTGAAGCACTGATGCTGAGAAGCTGAGCACCTGGTCTGTACTGCCTTCTGCAATGCATCATTCTGAACCACAGGGATTTGTGATATCCCCATTTTACAGTATTTTCATAAATATATTTCAAATATTTTAGTACTTATATGGGTTCAAATACTCTCTCAGCAGTTGCTGTTTTGGGTTAATCATAAGATTCAACACGTGGAGGGCTACTGGGTATGACCTGTTGATTGATGCAGAAGTTCCAGAGTGTAAAGAGATGATAGCATTACCATTTTTAATGCAAATTTGGCTGTAAGTATTTCAAGGAAGTGTAAAAATTGGGAAAAAAAAAAAAAAAAAGCCACCCAAGAGCACAAGAACACAGAAGGCAGATGGTTAAAAAGAAAACTATACTTTTCCTCGTCATTCTTTACCCTTTCTGCTTTCAGGTTTCAAGTGCAGAAGGAGATAGCTATAAAGTATACACCCTACAGCACACTGCTCTTCTTAACAAGTCAGACCGATTGTAAACGTGGCTCTCCAGCAACAGTAATGGAAAACAGGGGGGCAAGCTCTCAGAGTAGTTCAATTGGAAGTACTCTCTTGAATCACCCCAAAATGACAGCATTCTACAACAGATCATTTTCAAAAGATAGCATCTGAAACTGTAACAGAACAAAAATAGTCTTTACACTCAACAGTCTTTATCACCACTTGAATTTTAAGAATTAAAATGATACATTTTGTAAATCTAATAAGTTGTTAGCAGTACCATATGCTACACAGCTCTTATTATTAATTTTTTGAGGCACCTATTTTAGCTACACTAGGAAGCACCAGCAGTGTGTTTTCTTCATCTCTTTCGGTGTCTATGTACTATTGGCTCATAAAGTTTGTCCTACTGATCATGGCAAATTTCTTAAAGTTAGGCCTTTACATACCAAATCTTAATTGACAATCACTCGACGAATAAAATTAAGAATCAAAAAGTATTCTTCCTACCTACGCCAGTGGCCATTTTAATTTCTTCAAAACTGAATTCATCTCCTTCGTTAAACATAAGCAACACTAATGTCTGAAAGAGTGATACTTGAAATTCTTTCTTTCCCTAAAAAAAGAAGTATCAAATAATTAGAAGTAATATTCAGAGCATTTTCTACCCTACCCCCCAAATCCGACAAGTTACAGAAGTTATAAATTGGGTTTTTTTCTATTTACAGAAGAAGAGATGTGCATTTTAGAATGCCTAGCACAGAGCAGAATCTGCCTGAATGCAGTATCGAGGAAACAGGATATTTTTAAAACCTCTTTCTTTTTTTTCCTCCTCTAACAGTAGCAGTGCAGTATACAGCAGAAACTCCTTAGAATAGCCTTGTATTTACTTCACATCAATTACTTTTTTTTAATTACAATATATGAAATTCTGGCTTTGCTGCCATCAACAGAAAATATTCCTACTTCACCCAAGTTTCATTTTATAGAGATGAGCAAGTTAATACAAAAGGCATCTTGGCGTTGGATCAAATATGGAAGAAACAGAATATAATTTTGGTTTACTGTGGTAGAGACTGACAGTATTATCAGTAGCACCATGTTTGCACAAACAGGCAGTGGAAAGGAAATAAGTAACTCACTCTTCAGACAGCTTCTGTCAATTGATGAGTACAAACCCACCCACCTAACTGTTACACCATGCCTAAACCTCTGAGTTTCATATTCACAATGAACTCGTAAAAGAATGCAACTTTTTTTGTCTTTGCTCTGGATCAATTAAGCTGCATTATTAGCAAGGCAAGATATTCTGTGAGACAAAACAAAACCACATTAAGAAACAATGAGGTTATTTAAGACTTAAATAATTCAACAAGCATTTAAATTTTAACCACAGTCATTACATGACTAACAACCCTTCAGTCTCTTTTTGTATCAGTGAAACACACTAAAAGCATCACCAGTATTTCTACGACCAAAACAATCCCATGCTAAAAATAAGAAGAGGCTGCATTCTTTTTCTTTCATTAATTTCCTGCTTTATCACAGCTTGCTTTATCTGAAGGAGCAGCAATTCCTAACACATGAATGCAAGTGTTACCAAAAAGTATCACATTGTTGTCTTCTGTTAGCTAAGTAGTGTTTCAGCTTAATTATACTTTCTATACAAAATAACAGTATTGAATCGTGATTGGTCCTCCACAAAAACATTAGTACCTTTATGAAAAATACAATACATGACTAGATTCCAAATACTTGACTACATTTTCATCCCAACAGGCTAAGTATTAAACAAGTAAACTCACTTCCTTAAATTCTGCCTTTAGGACAGCGTGCCCTAAAGTGGTCTGCCACTGAAGCTTTCGACCACTGTGTTTTCCCAGGTAAAAGGTTTTAAACACCTCTTGAAGCTTTATCATCTGTAAAGCAAGGAGGAAAAAAAACCAAACAGCATTATACCAGTGCAGTGATGTCAGATGATTCCACACAAGTAATTTCTTTATTCTCCTCAACAATGTTTCCTAGTACGTGTTTTTGTGTGAAAAACTAAATCCAAAGAGCACCATCCTGCTCTCAAGTACACTGGTACTATTAAGCACAAAAGAAAGTCTCAACTCAAAAACAGCTTTTAATTTCTCCCCCCCCCCCCCTTTTTTTTTTCCCCAGTTGATTGGTTGAGTTTCTGTTGTGGTTTTTTTTTTGTTCGTTTTGGGGTTTTTTTGTTTGTTTAAATAAAAGTAAAATACTCTCCCCCCACCCCAAAGAATCTAACCAGGAAGTCACCAGACAAAAAGCATACATCTCACACCTATACACTGACTATTAGTATATACTCCCAAGTTCTTAATTTAGTCCATCCTATACAGATTCAAGTCTGATTCCAGTATTTTTTTACCATTTTACTTATAAATATCCCTCCATTTTCATGACATGGTGCTCAGGATGGATCCTTTTGAAGTAGTCTGCTATGTTAGAAATGATGCCACAGAAGCTAGAGCACAAAAGCTTCTACTTCTTCTGAACTGAACAGGAATCCTGCTACCACCTCTGGCCGCTGAAGTGCTTTCCACATTTCAGATCAAGCAAAGTATTGCAGGGAATAGCACTTCAAATACATATTTCAACTTAAATTGCTACTGATGTGAGCTTTGCAAAAATCTTAACTTGGAAGCAATCTTTTTTTCAAATGCTATTTAAATACAGGGGCTACCTTTGTGTGACACACTGTAGGGCATAGAGAATAAGAGATTGTCTTAGAGAAAAAAAGAATGTGCAGTTACATAATTATTGGTTAGATCAAAATGTCTAACCAATGTAGTTAGACTGACTCAATTAAAGTGAACCATCCAGTTTTAAACTTTTAAGTGCTTGATTGCAACATTAAATAGGACACCAATTTTATTTTAATATTAATTTATTATTATTATTAAAAAGGTAAAAAAAAAAACCCCAAACATACTAAGTGAAACAATTGTTCAAAACCAGTGGATTTTATCCACTACATTTTATTGTTTGTAATTTTGTAATCTTTAAAATGAGATAAACCCCTTAAATATCTAGCAGAAGAATATTAACTGAAGGGCATTAGTTCACCTTATGATAGTGATTATGATTCCACTCTTTAAAGTGCATTTAGAAGAAGAATTCAAACACTAACCTCTGAATTTAAGTGGACTTCCATAGGTGTATAAGTTGGCCAATATCCCATAGTTAATATATTTACTGTCAGGTCTATATTTCCTGGGTCACTTTGGTTCTGCATATACTAAAATACAAGAGACAAAAATCATATACTATTTGCATGCTACATTAGAAACTAGGTACACTTACATTAGAAATTTAAAATTAGTATAGCAATGAAAAATTTCTCCAGGTCACATCCTTGGTTAGATGTGCTCTACCAGGATTTTGAACGACTATTTAATGTCCCCCTCCCCAATTTCAAAACAGAGCAAATGGTTGGAAGTAAAATGAAAAGAACAATACATCTTGAAGTATCCTAGACCAGGTCTTTACAGCGTACTAAGGTCAAAGGAACTTCAATCACATGCAATTAAAGCAAAAGAAAAGCTTTGCATCAGAAGCTAGGGCAAGAACTATAAGATCAGAAGGATCCGTTGGGACTTCCACATCTGTCAGATGAAAAATTTTCATATGATTTGAACACAGCTTCAGTCAAGCCAGGCTGCAAAGTCTGGGATGGAAAAGTCACTACAGTATTTTATGACAGGAGCAGGTCTTGGTCAGATCTCTACCCCAGTACCCTGCAAGTTCAGTAAGGCCTCAAAACAGGTACCCATTGAGAAGTGTAACAACGGGGTAAGCATATACAGTATTTTCTCCAAACATTCCTTCAGTCACCAGCAGGTTGGAAGCTTGGGGGATGAGATAGACATGGACACTTAGCAACCTTCAGTAAGTTTCTCTGGTGCGGGTCTTTCACAAAGAATTCACCAGAGCAGCAACAGGTTACAGAATGAAAGGGTATGGAATTTAAAGGCTGTCAGACAACTGAAGTACTTTGTGGTATTTAGATTGTAACTTACTTTAAAGGGAATAAAATACAATTATAGAATAAGATTATCTCTCAATAAATAAATTCTGTCCTATAGCTAGAACTGTAAGTAGACTCTGTTACTATGACCAGGACCCAAACAAAAGCTATTTTGTTTAATTTTAGCTTAATACAGGGTGTAACATCATTAAGTGCTTCTCCATCACTACTGAAAGTTTAGTACACAAACAGAAGCTAAATGTACCTGCTTAAACTGAACCATGACATCTTTTGACAGCTCCATGTCCTTGAACATGCCTTCCAGTTTGCTGGTAAAAGCAGCACCACATTCTGTCACATGAATTAAAGCAAAGATCCCACAATTACAAAGAAGCACAGAACAAGGAATAAAAGTTTAACTTGAGACAGCTGAGCCAGATTCACCAGGTTACAGAGCACCCACAAACAGGTACATGTTTTAAAGATTTTGCTTCTCTGTTGGTACATAAAGTGAACCAATCTCATATCTAAGAGGTCAGCCCAATAGTTCTCACTGAGCATGATGAAAGCTGTGGTGTGCTCAGCTGTTACTTAAAATCTGGCTTGTCACTCCTTAAAGCATGAGAAAATAAGGATTTCATGTCACATTCCAAAAAATAATAAAAATCTAACACATCTGAAGACCCCTACCATGTTTAAGTTTTGACAGCATGGACTTCTCAGCATCTACAGATGCACTTTTTCCAACCAGCAGTCTTTTGGCCAAGTCCTTCTTATAAAATGCCTCAAAAACATCTTTACCTGTAAGGAAATTGAAGCAAAAATAAAATACAACTGAAATACATTTTATTTGCATCACTGCTCTTCAGGTCTGTGACACAAGCCTCTCTCATGACATGTTGATCAGCAGAAAAATATTCACTACACAACAGTGAAGAAAAGCATGTAGACAACTTGTTCTTTTTAGATTTTATTCTCTTAACATATTCTGCAAAATTTTTGATTCTTTTTTCTTCACCTCCCCCTGCCACCCAGGAACATGGGCTACCTTGTACTTCCCATTGGATCAGCTGCAAATCACATGAAATTATTCTGGGGTCCAGAAGAACATTCTCCCTCCAGTGGTTTGGTTTATTAATATTAAAAAAAAAAGTTCCTATGTATTAAAGAAATATCCAAGTATCCTTTAAAAGCCTAAGGTGAAGAAAATTTGACACAAGTCTTCTCACTTGGTTTGCCAATCGCTGTTTGAAATAAAGAAGTCATACAGACACCCACAGACTTGCACATCTTAAACTAGACTTCCACAAATCTTTTCCAGGGATTGTGCAAAGGTATCAGCAAGTTGATTCACTTTTAAAGGGAAGAAATTCACCACAGCCCAAGACACTATCTGTGCTGCCTACAGTAGCACCTCCTAATGCCTTGCTTGCTCCAACACTCTTCTTCCCCATTCTGCCCTCTGTTCCATGAAGCAGCATCGAAAAGTCCAATGACCAGAAACTAACTACTAATTAACATCTGCTCTTAAAAGGACTCTTATGCACTAGATAGCTCAAAATAAATTTACACCTTTAGCTCAGTACTGCAAAAAAATATTAAGAGAAAAAGAGTTGGTCACATTTTCAGATTAACAGAAACGAACCTCATAGGCTGACAAACTGCCAGGGATACTGTTCTCATTCACCATCTTCATCCAATTCCCTTTGCATTTGACAAAGATCACAATGCAAATGATACTACTTTATGACTGATTACTTGTCTGCTTTCCCACTACATTGTTCACTGTGCTTGATTTTCATGAGGAAAGCAGCCCACAGATCTCAGAAGAAACTAGTACAGAATTGGGTAGTTCCTGTGTATTCCACCCCAGCCCAGGATACACCTCTCATTCCCCTCTGACCATGGATCTCTAGTGGACTCAACCACATCTATTTTTTCCAATATCCAATCCTAGCAAAAAGAAATTCTTCCAACATACTCAAGGGTTTTGCTCAGATAGGGACATGTGTAAGGGAAGTGAATTTCAAAGGCAGTAAAACACAGCAATAACATTTTCATTTGAGCCTCCTTCTCTGTTCATTCTCAGCCATGTGAGAAAATATAAGCTGCTGGGTTTTCATGTACTTTGCAGCTATGACATACTGAGGTGGGCAGGGAAAAGAAAACCTGTATTGACCCTTCTGTTCTCTGTTATTAGAGGAGAGGTTGTGGTTACAGATATGGTTAATTTATGTGAAAAAACCTTCTGCCAACAGCTCTAACTCTTAGGTCTTCACTCACAGACTGTAAAAGGTCTGTAATTTGTCAATCTCCATAGAATAAGATTGTCCTCCCTGGTGTATTTATAGTGCTCCTTCAGATGTAAGGCAACCTAAATTTAAGGCCCACTGGAGCAGAAACTCATGCTAAAAAAAATCTCTTATATTTGGAGGAATGCAGCTCTGCTAGCAGCAAGGAAAACAGCTTAAATTGTATCAGTGGTGAAGCACTATTTCTTACCATGAATGAATCTGAATATGATCATGATTTTGTCAAGGATTCTTTCCAGTTCTTCATCTGTTGCTTCTTTATTACCCGCTCTTAACTTGGAATCCACATATTTTGCTACAAATAAATAAAACAGTTTAACAGCTTTTAAAAAAAGAATCTAAAGTAACTAACTTGTCTCCCACTTGAAATATTACTGTATGTAAATATGACTGCATGTTAAAATATAGGATAACTGGTAAATTTTCTATTTTCCCTTTTTCCATCCCTATGTTCAGTTCAATAATAGAGCCCTACTGTACTACTGCCATAATGGAAAAATACCACAAAAAACTGTCCGAAAAAATTTAAATTAAATACAGTACAATCATTAAAATTAATGCATTAGAAACTCCCACATTTTGTGTTATAGTCATATCAAGCACATTACTTGTTGAAAGACAATGTTTGGGAAGTGTGCAATGTATATGAATGTATTTTATGAGAAACAGAAACAAACAACACAAAGAGGGCTATATTTTTATTGACCACTACCACGTCCCTCATGCTCCTTGGTAGAAGGTTACCAAAATTTAACCAGAAGCAATGCTTTCAAGTTAGTTGCTTCAGAATGCCAGAAATAAGGGTAAGCCATGAGTTTAGGTAAGTATTTATTAAGCCACATTAGTATCCTTATACGACCTTCTGCATAAGAAGGAAACCTTTGCAGGAGCTGAAACACCACAACCCACAAATGACAGCAGCCCGTCTCATGGCTTGAACCTGCATCGCTAGCTTGTGTAATTTCCCCTACAGAAAGCTGGGTTTAGAAGGAAGCCACAAAATAAGTTGAATAAAGGCAAAAGAGTGTACACAGGAAGAACAAAGAACCAAGGAGCTGGATCCTCTCTTGGTGTAAAATGCTACAGCTCCAGTTTTGCTGCAGGCAAAACAGTCAGAACAGCTTTTGCCAGATCAGGGATAAACCCAGTAATAGTGCTTTTAAGATGGTTTTATTATTTGATCCCCCGACGAGCACTAGTTCCCACTTCAAGGTAACTATTTTTTTTTTCTCTGTTGAAATCCCTTGCATCTGAAGGCTTTAAAATTGTTCTCCCAACTTCAACCTTCAAGGCAGATAGACGGGCTGTACTTAATCCTGAGAGATCCGTAACATCCAAATCGCTCCTCTACTGCCACAATTAAAACCAGTTTCCTGGGTTTTGCCACAGCTACTCTTCTCCCTAGCCTTTCTAACCATTTACTCCACTGACAGCAGGGGCACTATGCTCTCTGAGCAGTTGTTAGCACCAGGCACCGTGCAAGCAGCAGAGCGCAGGGAGAGCAGAAGCTGGCATGCTGCGCCAGGACGCCGCGCGCACGCCTAGCAGCACACCCAAGCTTTTGGAACCCGCAACGCTCCCAAGCTTAACTTTTGCCTCCTATCCCCAAAACGAGTCTCCTAAAGCAGAATGCGTACTGCATCACTACTGCACTAGCACACTCAGCAGCGTTATCTTATCATGCTCTCTATAGATTTTTGAAATATTTTACAGAAAAATATTTGTGTACCTATCAATTCTGCAGGCTTATTTGGTCTCTTGTTGATAAATGTTTCAAAGGACTCCTTCATCAAGTTTATAAATTTTTCATTTTTCTGAAAGCACACTTCTATGATATGGTCCACTTTATCCTTAAAATCTAGTAGCTCTTGCACCATATCCTTGTCTTTTTCAGGATTAACCACTATTGTTGTCCCAAAGTTCTGTAAAACAAACACTTTTGATAATAAAATACTTTAGAGTGCTACCTATCTCCCCCAACAGACACATTCACCCTTATAAAATTTATCATTAGAAAGAATAATTTTAACAGAGCTACTTATGTGACTTCAAGTTTTCAAAAAATGAGATGCATTGAAATTTAAAATAAAAACCCAGACACACATTAATGGATTTCAAACATCAGGGTTTGATTTCAAGATTATACACATTTAAGACAAAAGCTAAAATAAAACCAAAACCGACACAGTAGACATGACCGTATGATGTGCAAGGTTACAGTTACATACAGAACTATATGATCCATGGAAAAGAAATTATGTGGAAACTGCCTCAGAAATGTTAAGCGTAATTAAGAACTTTGCAGTATTTCTCTTAAATCCACTAGAGAGCTCTACGGATGGAACAGTTGGCAAAAATTTCAACCTCTGCTCATCACTCTGAGATTTCTCTTTCAGCAAGGGCTAAAAAAAGCAAAAAAGCAAGAAAACCTAGCTGGCTTGCAATAAAACAAAACTTTCCCATTCACAAGAAGCAGCCACAGACTTGATTTGCTTTTTTTGTTCCTACATGTATTATCTTAAAGTTAGAGGTACAATACCATTTGTCTAGTGAACCAAAATACCCTGTAAAGGAGGATTTTAACCTGTCGGACAATTTACAATCGCTTAGTAACACAGGTGAGCAACCTGGAATGACCAGTTTCCCTAGGTAAGAAAGAGGAATGTCTGCACAATAACAACAAAACAGTTTTCAGTGGGTATATTTTTATCAGCTGAAGTATATTGGCTGCAACAACAGTCAAAGAGAGACAGGGAAATCCCTCCCAAACCTCAGAATTTTCACTTCATTATCTAGTTATCCACTGCAATCTTTCATGGAGATATTTCTCAAGTACCATTTGAAAGTGCAGAGCTGGCCCGGATCCTTAGATTCAATATATGTATCACAGAATCACAGAATGGTTTGGGTTGGAAAGGACCTCTGAAGAGCATCTAGTCCACCCTATCTTGCAGTTAGCACAATTGGCCCTTCGTGACCACAGCATTTGGATGTCTCACGGTCTCTGTCAGTTATGTTCACAGATTGCAGGGAATTGCCCCCATTCTGCAAATGGCAAACTGAGATACAGAAAGCGAAGTGGCACCTCTGAAATCATAAAGAGCTGAGTACAGTAGAGCACACCCCTTTGCCCCAGTAACTTGGCACACTTCCTGTGCTTTTTCTTACACTGGCTCACAAGATAAAAAAGCCTCACTTTTATTGCATTCTGTCATATAGAATGTTTGAAAGGAAGAGATTTACTGACACTATAGAAAATAGTTTCTAGCTTTTTGAGTCTGTAAAAAAATTCTAAAATACAAACCCATAAAAGGTCTGACTGTGAGACATAAGGTATGACAAGCCAACAGCTTGCTGCTGTAGAAGGAGAGGTTCTAGTTCACCTTCCCTTATATTCCTACCTGTCCCAAACTCCTCCTCCTTTCCTTGGGCCAACATATAGACTTTTCTGTGAGCCTCTTTAGCTCACTAAACCTGGCATAAAACTGACCTTGCCCAGGTACTGTGTTAAAACATGAGAAGAGTCTATGGAGTGGCAGGCAGCACAAGGATTAGTGGGAGGAAGGAAGAAGAAAGATGTTCCTTCTCAGCCACAGCAAGCTGTTCAACTGGCATAGCTGCCTCTGGATCCGTGGGCTGCATATGGTGACACTGGAAAACACCCTGCAGAGCAACTCCATTTGGGTTCTGGGGAGGCAGAGAGATGTCCCACTCCCACGGGCTGCATGCTGGTGGACCAGGCCAAACTCCAGACATGGGTGTGCAGAAAAGTCACTTCTGAAATCAACTGTTGTTGTGCACTTCATCCTGAAGGTTGATGAGCACATTGGTGATTCAGGGGAGAACAACCACACCAGGAATTATCAATGCCAGAGAGAAATATTTTCTGTGAAGCTTTCCTGCTCTCACCTTGCAAGAGCATTAGAGTGCAGGCTCTCTGGGGCAGCACACTATATCCAGGTTATGTTTAGCAAAGCAAACCTGAAGTATCTAAATACGACTTTGAGGATAGATTATTTTCAAGAGTATTTCATTCCAAATAGCTCAAACGTTCTTCAGCAGTGCTGAAGGTTGGTTACATGTAGCACTGCTAACCTGCAGTACAGCTGGCTACAGTCTGACGTTTCACTGATTTTGTGGCTATGTAAACAGTTGAGCGTATTCCTAGGAAAACACAGCATATACTGCAGTCCATTATACTCTAAACACATGTGCATGTGGCTCTATTTAAAAGCAAAGCAAAACAAAATAACTTCTTATGTAACATTCCAACCTCTAAGGAAAGCAATTTCCAAGCAGAAATTTAAACTCGAAACTTAGGTGTTGCCATTTCTCATCATGTGACTGTTACTGGGGGCAAAGCATTAATACCCTTCCCCATACTTGCTTAAAACAGAATTTTGATGCATACTGCTACATATTGCTCTTGGTTTTGGTAGAAGAAATACAAGATAACAGCATAAACTTTGACATTAGTAAAAGATCTTTGAAATACCTTGATGTATTCACTCCAGTGTTGCAAAAGGATCTGCTGCCCACCTTTTACCCGGCTGAACAGCTGGTATGTCTGGGCCAAATCTGATATTCTGTTTTCATCAAGCAGGTTATCAAGTCCTAAAAAAAATAAATTACACGGGAGAGAAAATCTGAATACAGTTGCATAAAACCAGTTAGAAATAGATGAGAAAAATCTCTATGAAATGCATCAAAAGACAAGACCTTCCAATGTGCTTTAAAAGTATGAACTTTTAAAGACCGAATTTCTGAACGCAAGTGATATGTTCAGGGTTAACATGTCCCCCTTTTTAAACTGACTGAAATGATTTATGGAATAATATTTTAAAACTATTTCAACTTGAAGTACTTTCCAAACAAGGTGCTGACTGTAGGTCTTTTGCAGAGTGTTGATGAAGAGTGCTTGATTTGAAGGGTACAGTTTTATCAAGAACTATCTAAAGAACATCAGAAAACAGTAAGCTAAGTAAACTGCCCAAATGTAAAGAGGAATACTTTGCAAGAATTTTTCTGTGGAGGGTGGTGAGCCATGTTTTTAGATTAAGACTGTGCTATGAATTGTCTATGCTCATACTGATGGAATAACACATCAAACTACAAATTACTTCCAAACAACTTCTGCCTTTCTTGATTCACCCTACACGAGACTGATCTTTGGAGTTACAAATAGAGAAGTGAAGCTGGAGGCATAGTATGAAGCATGTAACAACTCCATACACATTTTTACATTTGAGAATATGATGAATGTAGTTCCAATGTAATCAGATACACATTGTCTGGTGTTGGTGACAGAGGATTTAATAATATAGGAAGGTAGCATCAAAGATTTATGACATTTTTTTAAATTCAGAAAGCTCGATTTCACACAGGTTGACAATTCACATGAGTGTAGCTGACACTGTACAACTGTCCTACTTCAAAAAATATACTTCATTAATTCCAATTTTTAAATGGTATTAGATAAGATTTTCAAATGCTACCAAATTATCCTATTTTCTACTATATTCTTCATCTTAATAATACTTCCACTATATTACAACATACTTATGTGTTCAGAAAGGCACCCAACATTCAAACAAGATGTCAGGTAAATTTCTGTCTGATATTTTGAGATTTCCTATACTTTTGAGATAGCAGAAGAATGGATATACTTTAAATGTAAGACAACAGAATACAATTTCTTGAATACACGTGGTTGGTGTTCCTGTGGCACTGAACAGGGAATTAAGAAATGCCCATTCCATCACAACCTAGCATCACTTGCTATTCATTGAAAGACACCAATACACTAACTGCTTTATTATAACCTAGATGATAAAGGTTAATCTGCCTCCTTCCTCTGTCATATAAGCTGTGTGACTGAAAAAACATTTGTTACATATTTGACAAAGGAAAAAGATACACAGGAAAAGTCCTCTGGCACAGGGCTTCACACAACCTACTAGAAGGCACTGACACAGCCTTGGAAAATTTTATTACACTCACAATGAAAAAACCCACCAATATCTAGACAATGACAGTTGTAGTAATACAAGAAAAAAAAGTTTCTTATATATACACCCTGCATTTATAAGCTCTTTTCCCCCCTGTATCAAACTGACTACATCACATACCTTCTAAAGAACAAAACCTACAAGAGGCAGCATCTTCTACTTGTAAGGAATACTAGGATATTATAAGCAAATTAGAACATGCCTTGGATCAAATGAATGCAAAGTTATGCAAGTCAAGTGGTTTTAGACTTTTTTTTTATTTTTCCCCCTCTCTTTTTTTCCTTTTTTTTTTTTTTAAGTGCAGATCTAGAATACAAAAGCTGATCCAACGTACAGACCTAAGCCATAGAAACTAGAAAAATGTACAAACCTCTCCATATTTACATGGATGGTACACATATATTATAAACCAAGGAAAAGTTCATGTTAAAACAAGATCACGTACTTTCTGGTTAAGCCAATAAATAATGATAAACAAATGTGTCACTGGAAAAATTTCTTAAAAATAATACTTGAATTAAAATGTAAGCAAAATTGACATATATCTACAAAAATAATTATTCTTACCTTCTGTTTATGATAAGCTTAAGAACAGCTAAGATGAAGCAACCATTCTTATTTTTTAAACATATTGAAAATAGTGAAATAACCTATTCCTAGAGCAGTTTAGAGAAAATTGTGAGTGTATGTCTACCTTTAAAGGGGACGAAGAAAGAAGTGAAAGGGGTCTATATAACAACCTGAAAGTATTAACAAACATGCATGTGATGGAGCCCCAAGATACCAGGCTACTAGGGACATCCATTTTGTAACAGTAAAGGAAACAAAGATGTAAGGAAAACTTGCTAGAAGACCTAAAACCTAGAATATGTCTACTGCAGGAAAAGAAAAGGATCATTTAAAGCATTAAAAGATCAGGGAATACAGGCCAAACCCAGAAATTCAGTGAAAAAGGGGAGATTAGCAGTTAAGAGAAAGAAAGAAATGGTGATCTGAAGACATTAATGAATAAGGACTTCCTAAGACTGGAGCTCCTATCTGAAATTACCAGACAAACAGTAAAATACAGACAAAAGGATAGGAAAGTTCATTGCCTTGGAATGTCATCAGTTCCAATAACTCATGATTCTTGAACTAGACAATCACAAGAATAGGTGAAGCAATTGCACTTGGGCTGTGTGATTATCACATAAAAGAAGCAATGACAGTAACTGCAGCTGTCATGTAGAAGTTGATAAAATTCTTTGAAATAAGCAGTTCCAAAGGTTTCATACCTAAGCCAACTGCTGCAAGTCACAAGAGATTCAAGATGTTCAGCAACCTTACCAATATGGAATTATATTTTAGATATTTTTTTCCACATAAATAATGCACTTGTTATAGTGGCTATAACAGTCATAAGGTTGGCTTTTTGTATCTGTGGAAGTTTTTCCCATGGATAATATACCACCATAATAAAAGCTGTGGAGTTTATAGTTATTGCAGAGTATGAAAATCTATTGCTCGTCAGAAATTACAGTAGTTTTAAAAAATTACCTTTTTGCAAAATAGCTGATAAGTGTTCTCCTAGTAGCTGCTTCTCCACACAAGCAATCAGAGGTTTCCTAAACAATGCAAGAAAAGCATATTAGAAGTATTAAGTATAAGGGAATTGCCTCCTGTCATGGTATATTTGTGAGTAACTTACATTATAACACCAAAAAAACCCAAAACCAAACCCCAAACAAAAAACCCCACACATCTTTTTTCTACTTAGAGGCTACAAATTAAGACAAAAATGTTATGTGTGACACAAGTCATCAAAGAAAATAAACCAAGTATGCAATTAAAAAAGATACTCAGACTTGAATACTAAAACCCAAGTTCTTACACAGCAGAAGAGGGAAGCTTAGATAGCAAAAAATCAGTAAAAACAACATTCTGGAAAAAAGTCAAATTGATATTTTATTGGAAACAAACTAAACAACAAAACAAAACCTTCCAATGGTTTGAACTCCAAAACAACAGAATACATGCTACTGATGTTCAAAACTCAGACTTTTCATCTGATTGTGCTATGCATCTACATAAGCAGAAATTGAGCTAGAACCACAGGACTCCAATTTGCAAAACATTTCAATTCATCCTTGAATTTTCCCTAATTTTTACTATTAATGAAATAGTTCTTTTATAGATTCACTTTAGACAGGATTGAAAAATAATGGAAAGTTTTCCTTCACATCTTTTATAGCCTAAAAGAAGAAGGAAATGCCTGAAATGCAAAGAGATAATTAATTTCAATGTTTAAACTTCTATGGCTTCAACAAAAGACCAAATATTTCTTTCTGAGTTAAATTTTATAAAACTGGTTCTCAGACCCTTAATTTAGATTTTCTAGAAGAGAGGTGCTTGACACAGAGTGATGGAAGCCTTTTACATAGCAGCATTCACATTACACCCATACCTTTCCTAAAACACCACCTTTTCTGAATCAGCCCATCAGTGACTTGCCTGACCTTCGTATGATACACAGTTTTAGTCCCTTCATCTCAAAAAGATTAAATTAGAATTTGGAAAGGCTCAGAGAAGGGAACAGGGATGATCAAAATATGCAGCAGCAGCTAGAAGAGAAACGACGGCACATGTTAGGACTCTTCTTTCTGGAAAAGAGATGACTTAGCAGGGATACTAACTGGGGTCATCAGTGATGGTACTGGGAACCAGACCTAAGCAAAAGGAGGCAATTTATCATGTAATGGCTAGTGCACCAGTGGAACACTCTGCCAAAGGCTGGCACAGATGGAAAAGCTTATGTGAATCCTAGAGAGGCAGTGCAAGTATTGGAAAGAGATCCAAACAGACAAACCACACCAGGCTCAGAAAACACCCTGAGCTGAAAACAGGCAGATACTAGGAGAGCATCAGGGCATCACTTACTCTGTTCTTAACCTTCAGTGGTTGTAAGTGAACACGAAACACCAGTTAGACAGACTCTTGGCCTTAACACAGACAGTTGTTTTAATGGTCACTTCCATATTCCTTGAAGTTTCCAACTACTGCTATCTACAGCTGCTGGCTGTCTCCAACAATAGATGGAGTCAAGGTTGTATAAAATAGAGCTATTATGCCTATAGGGATGAAAGGAAAATTCCTCTGCTTGAGCCTGAGGGGCAGAACATTTATTTCCTAACAAGCAGGCAGAATGAGTATTTATCTTGACTGTTAGCTAATGAATGAGCCTGAAGGTACCTTCTGTACAGCCTCAACCAGCCAGGAGGTATGCTTATTCTGGTCAGCTGTCCAGAAAGGCATGTCCTGATGGGCTGAATAAATCCCTCCATGTGCTGCAACAACACACTCTCCATGTGTTGCACAAATCTGAAGTATTTTGAATGGTGTTTCCCATGACAGTTTTGTCCTGGAAGTATCATATCCATCTCAAGATCAAATCCACTAACTAAATCTAACATCCTTTCTGCTCTTTTCATGCACACCCAAAGAGACTGGAGGACAACTCAAAGGCACTAATTTTAAGACCTTCTGTTTCTTAATGTAAAGAAAGGAAATTAGTACAAAGCCTTCGAAAACTAGGTTTCTAAGCCTTTCACTAAGGACAAGATCCAAAGCAAGGACTTGGTGTATATCTAGACTGAAAATATAATGATATCAACCTATTTTTTAACTGAAACAGTAAATACATATATATGTATATATGCTTTAATTTTAGACATAAAAATAGTTCCATATATTTTAATGTGAGTTATTTTGCCAGAAAAAATGAGTCACCCTGCAATCAGCACTTACAGGAAGAAGACTCAAGTTCAGATATGTACCATGACACTCAACGCATGTGTTTGTGAGCACATATATAAAACATGTCTGAAGAAAATAATAAGTTAAAAAAATAATTTTTATTCTGTTATCCTTTTAACACCCAATGAAATGCCAATATGTCATCCAGAAAACTAAAAAAAAAAAATAAAATGAAATGTTCTTTAATAAAAAAAATAATTAAACCACTTAATGCAGGACAAATTATATATGAATTTATAGCTTGTCAGTGCCTTTGCAGTACTTCCTGAATGCACATTCTTACCCCAGCAAAACACACACTATTACTCAAAACATGAATGAAAAAAGGGCAAGCTACCTTGCACAATACATTGGCAGCAGCTGCCCCAAAGCTGATCTACTGTGGTGATTTCACATCCTGGATTGGTGATGAGCCATGTCCATCTCCTCTATCCTATGCCCTAATTTAACCTTTTCTTTTTTCCTAACGAGTCTTTCTTTCCCCTCAAGGGATTCACAGTTACTGCTGTTATCAGTATATGAATGGCTAACATCAGCTGCTACTTTGATAATGCAAATTTGAGTTATTGTATGATGTTTTGTTAACTTTAGTATACAGATTAATCTTTCTGGACGAACTTCAAATTTTTAAAGAAATCAGCTTTGATAAAAATAAAGTCTGAAAAAGCCCAAGCTGTATCTCAAGTGCTGCCAACAAGAGAATATCTGTAAGATGATGGAGAAATGTGATGATGCAGATCTGTGCCTCTACAGCCATAGATAATCACACTGGTTTATGAAGGATGTTTGACTTATGCTAAGAATAACAAAGTTTTACTCACTGTGTGCTATGGTCTAAATATGTTATTACTCTGTCTCCTTCTTCTTCCAAACGTTTATTAACATGGTGAAGATATTCTGGGACCTAGTAAGACAAAAGAATGTCAAGTTCCACTACAAAGGTATGAAAGGCAGACAGTCTTATTCCATTACAATTATTTTAAACTACAAATTTAAAGAGAATACGAATTGGAAAGGACTATGCCACCAGAATGTTATCACAAACTACATAATCTGTATCTTCATTAAGCAACGTTACTTTGTATTACAAGTATTATAAACACACCTGACAAAAAGAAAGAGTAAAACAGAAACCTGATCATTTTTTAGATGAATTTACTTTTTTTTTCTCAAAACCCTTCTGAGCAAAGCTACCCTGTGAAGTATCACAGATTTTCAGTTGATGTGAACCATACAGTTCTATGAGCTCAATGGTAGTTTCTCCAGTGGAGTACCTGTCCTTATGGACAGTTTATGCCTTTAGAACATATTATGATACAGGTATAAAAAACTCAGGCTTCAAATAATCAAAACAGTTATGCATAAGTGCATATATGTATGTGTAAGCACACACATACACATGCACATACATATGCATGTAGATGCATGTATCCATATGCATTATGTGCATATGCCTATCTATGTACACGTATATATGGCCTTACTCCTTTTGTGTTTTTCCACAGCTTTCCACCAGGTATATAAAAGTAGGACTCAGTCTCAAAATCTCTGTCAGAGCATTTCACCTCAGGCCCCAGGGGAACGCCAAGGAATGCGATGAATGGAGCAGGATCAGACACAAGGATTCACCCCAGTGCAATGCAAACAGGCGTTTGCAGCATGTTTCTAGTGACCCACTGGTAAAATGGAATTAATAAAGACAGTCTGCTGTGGTTTAGACCACGAAGAAACACAGACATTTTTAGAGATAACCACAGCTGCAGGCTGCCCACTGCAGAGCATCATTTTATCTCAAGAGGACAGAAAACAAAAACATCTTAAGTATATTTAACTAATAAGGAAAAGAAACAAACCAGCAAAATAGTAAATAAGTGAACAATTTATTTAGGTATTAACCACACAGTAAAATGATGCCAGTGGATATTTTACAGCTCTTGGGCACAAGTAATATTGATGGCACACCTTTAAGCTTTATGTGGAAATTAATTTCTGGTAGTGTGACTTTAGCTACACAAGATGTCACTGGGTTTCTTAATTACATATTTCAAGCACCAAGGTAATCTGGAGTCTGCTCTTCCCTTTGAAACAATTCTGTGGTTCACATCAAAACACTTGAATGTGTACATGTGCATCTGGGTAGCAATAAAAATTACTGAACATTAGTACACCATGGCACTATCAGAAGTTCTCGTGTAATCCCTTAGCAAATAAAACTAATATAAAAGCAGGCACCTACCTCTCTTTCTTGCATTAATCTTTGGCCTTCTGCGGCATATAAACAGTTTGTCTCTTCCAGAAACCTCTGTTCAAATGATTCCTTGTAAACCTACCCAAGAAATTAATTTAGTTACTTACATATTTTTTTCTGTCAGGCATAGAGGACAAGTAGAATGTCAAGAAGGTACAGTTATAAGAAGTGTCAGAATAATGTTACAGTAACACAGAAGTTCTCTGCCCACTTTTAGAAAGACTTAGGTTTTAGAAAGACTGAGATCAGAGCTGACTTCTCAGTGCAGCGATAGCTGTTTCAATCATCACCACTCAAATTGGCTAGATTGACAGACTTCTGCTTAAGGCACACAGCCCAACACCAGTACCCAACTTCATAGCACAGCAATGACACTCGAGCCACCTGAGCTCAAGTCTCCCACTGATATTTCTGTGGTAAAAAAAATGATTAAATATTTCCAAGTAGTGAAACATAGACACAAAACAAGTAATTCCAATCAGTAAAATAATAATACACTCAGTAATGCATCTTCAGATCTTCCAGGTTTATCTCAGTGGCTCAGGAAAAACAAACTATACCAAATAAGGTGAACTTTTTCTCCAGGAAAGTAATAAGGTGTGTAATAAAAGGGCACCAACAACAATCACAGACTACAATTTCTGCCTAATGGTTAACAGCTTAGTCTAGAAAGGAGATAAGTTAGAAAGGACAGTTATGTAAAACAGTTAAAACAGTCTGGAGAAGGTAGATAGGGAACAAGTAAACAGAGGGACAGTTAGTGAAAAGAAAAATGAAAGATTCCATGAGTGTGGTGGAAGAATAGAATAAAATATTTCTTTCAAAACATACAGCAGAGCTGCAAAACTCACTACATTCTTGTAAAGACTTTTAAAAGTCTGATTTTTTATTTTTTTTCAATGCAAACTTAATTATGATATCTCTGGCTTGACAAGCATTCAGAGCATAATAGTTCACTAATCCAGCATCACAAATAGACATTAACTCATTTTTTCAGCCTTCTCTTTACACTAGCTCCCTGTTCAACGGAACCAAATACTAAATTTCATTTCATACCTTCCTTCCTTTCTGCATAACCAGAAAAAAACATCAACATAACAGCATATGGAACTATTTTCTGCATAAAACATGTGTAAAGTTCTACCATAGCCAACAGCTATAGAATAGGGTTTATGCAAGGAGAAATCAACTTTCAGCAGTTGCATAAACTGCCCATAAATCAGGAATGAGTAGGAGATTGTTTTTCAAATTAAATTTAAGATTTGCTTAATTAATCTTTCTTCCAGAAACTAACTTCTGTTGAAAGAGGAAGAAGTGGAGATCCTGGTGTATAATTACAGGACTCTGACCACATCTCTATCTCAGTGAAATGACAGATATTATAAAAGAATAGATTAGACTAGGTTTGTTTCCCTCGTGAAAAAAGAAACCTACACTTCCAAGCCAGTGAAGGAGAATACAGACTTAATGCAATCTGTAAGAAGGATCCAACTAAGGGAAATGTTTATCTTTAGTTAGCAGAGTATTTTGGTAGAAAATAATAAATATTAAAAAGTCAACACCTAGAAAGAGCTGATGCAATTAGAGAAACTGGTAAACAACAGTGGGTGGGGGGGAAGTGGGATAAAGCACACAAATCAGATGAGCACCTCCAGGCTATGTGATCTGAAAAATCACTGACAGAAGTTTGCCTTCTCTCTTGAACAGAATAATCAGTTATTAATTTTTCTGGTACACTAGAGAAAGTTACAGATGAAAGTCAGGAGGGTTAACATGAAAGGCAGAAAAGCAGGTAAGCTGCCTGACTAAAAAGGATTATTTTATGCAGTCTTTCTCTTCCAACTCTTTTCTGAACGTTCAGCCAGTTCCATAACACTGTACACCAATAGACAACGGAGCAACCTCAACACCTTTTAAGAACGAAAGGCAGTTACTAAGTTTTATTGCGCATCACACAAGGCTGCAAAGTCGACTAGAGGGCAACCTATGCCAAAGCCAGAAGCACAGCATTTTTAGTCTGTTTGGTTACTTAGTATCATCTATGCTAATGTGAAGTTGCAGTAAGTTACAGGGTGACTTTATCTATTTGAAAACCTTGGCCTTAACTTTGTGTCTCATTCTGTCCTTGGCACCCTTGCTAAGAAGCTGCCAATACAGTGATGTTTTTGTGATACAGACCCAGGATCTGGACTCCAAAAAGTGACTCCTTTTTACAGTGACAGAGGTGGTCTTTTTGTGTTCCTACATTTCATTTGCACTAGGATTAGAAAACAAGTGATTAAGACAAACAAAATATTGCATATACTAAAAGACTTGCAGATCTGGTATTTACTAGTCTGGAGGCCATTGCCTGTTTTCCTTAGCAGAAGTAAAAGGGTCTCATTTAAAAGCAGAGAATAAAAGTTTGCTCACTGGGTAAAGAAAAGGCAACCTTATTAATCTAGTAGCTAGATACTGAAGCACGTTTACTAGAAGAATAAAACTATTTCTGTACAACACACAAATTAGAAAAGTCCAAACTCTTTCTAAACATAGCTGTTGCTAGTAAAGTTTGCTGTACTCACCTGAAGATCAGACAGCATGCTCAACAAACTCCGCAGCAAACTTCTGTCCACAGCCTCACCATTTCGCTCTCGTTCAATCAGCAGCAGGATTCCATCAATAGTCTTGTTTTGAACTTGCTTGTCACTAATGACATGATTTCTAAATAACTCTAGCCCCATATCCCTGTGTGAACATTGAAAATTACTAGATCACACTGTCAATTCTTTACAGAAATCCATACCTCAGTTTGAGAAAAAGAAGTACATATAAAAATATATATACATACCCTATATATATTACACAGAAAGATAATATGTTAATGGTGTGTATATTCTTTCTGACACTGTCCACTGAGAAAACTATAACAAGAATGATCATAAAAATGCCAGGCTGCATGCTACCAGACACATACACTTCAGCTGAGAACTGTGACCAGCCTGTCCATATTTCACATAATACACTATATCATTATTTATTTAAAAAATACCCCACTGTTATAAAAATAATTAAAAATATGAGCATATAACTTAACATAAGATTCTCTGGATCAGTCAAAGTGTGATTTCTAAGTTTTGCTCAATAGCATCAATTCTCTGTATGTTTAGGACCTTATCACCTGTCTCACATTCTTGCTTCATTCTAAGATGAAGAATGGTTTCTCTATGCCAGGAAGCAGCAAATTATTAAACGTTGGCTTAGCCAAGGAAAACAGGGGAATCTTAGATAAAATGTGTTATCACCAACTTCTTCACATGCATCAGGATTTCAATAAAGGGAATTTTCCCAGTGCAAGGAAAAGATGACACAAAGTATGAATGGATCTCTTCAACAACGTTTAGTAGAAGGAAGCCTAACACAACCAACTGGAGGAAAAAAATTGCAGAGTTTGGGAAAACAATGTCCACAGGACAAGTTAGAGGTGGGAAAAGGATGCTAGGTTCCTCAGACAGCCTGAGGAACTCCTGAAAGCACAGAAACTGTCCAGGCAGGAAAAAGGTGTGCTTTAACATCAGTACTTTATATATTTTTTTCTTTAGATGAAGTAAAGATACCAGAGTTTTTCAGCAAAGCCTGGGTTTGTTTGCTTGGGCAATGATATAAAATGATCCTCAGGAGAGATGCTTAAAACTAGAATGCCCCAAGGTGCGACCATGGTATGCTGAAAGTACAGCAGAGGCATCCCAATGCTCCCAAACACTGGTCTCGGTTCGCAAGAGGCCCATGCTGGAAAGATGATCTGCACCTTGTCAGTATATCTGACTTAGTAGAAAAAAAAAACCAAAACAAACAGGGCAAGGAGATGGTTGTTGAATTTTGTCAAAATCAGGAGCACCCAAAGTAATGCTGGGCCAGCACTAAGGCTCAGAGGCAGCACCCCAAGGAAGTTTCCTACACAGCCAGGCTGTGACAACAGTTTTAGAGATACCTTGACTTTTAAGTGTATGTTCACACACCTTTTTCTTCTTGTACCCTCACTTTACAATAAATATTCCTGAGGAAAGAGGAACTGACACATGCATATGCTAACACACGTATTTCCATAAATTAACCGATGGCACAGATCGACTATAACGTGAGAAATTCATTCTCAACCTTTGCAGTTACAATAGCATGTTCAAACTCTAAAGATTCAAGGAATACTTACATGGATACCTACCATATAGAAGGAAGCATTGAATTCTGAAGTACATATGTACGATCCAAAAATAAGAAAATGCTTCTGATCATGATCTGAAAATATATAAAGAAAATGTTTTTTTCTTCACCATCATGTGGTATTTTAAATTATAAAGCAACTTCTAAAAAACTACATCATATAGACATGCACCTTAACTACCTATACATGTATTTCCAGCTTTTATGGTGACTGTGCAGCCAGGTATGTAATTTAATACTATTGCTAAGCAGTATTGCCAAGTACATCCGAGACAGTTTTTGAATTCCTAGCTATTAACTAATTAGTTCTATTAGAATGTTATGAGTTTCACTACCACTGAGATACATAAGCCATTCAAGCAGTACCACCAAGACATTCAGTAACCACACTGAAATAGCATGCTGCCAGGGGTTGTTTGGTGGTTTTCTTGTTTTGTGGTTTGTTTTTGTTTAGGGTTTTTTTGTGTGTGTTTGTTTTTGTTTTCTTGTTTTTGTTGTTGTTTTTTAAAAAGAAGCTTTAAGCAGAGACAGTAATCAGCTGTGCAACAGATCTTTCCATAATAGAAGTTAGCTACCGAAATTCTTAAGAAAAATAGGGATATATTAATTCAAACCAGGGAAAGAAGGTATAAACATATATTATCTTTTCTAAGAATTAAAAAACTGGGAGAAGAAGGTGTTTTTTTAGATTGTGACTCACATTTAAAATTCATTTTAAGCTTTGCTCATAAAAAAGCTGCCTAGCTTTCAGTTTAGCAATAGTGTAACTCAGGATGTCAGTAACTAGCTCACCTCCAGGCCAGCCAAAGAAATTCCTATCCCCAGCTGTCCACCCACTACTCCCATAAAAGATTTAATTGCTTCTGAAGCATACTAAAGTAAAACAGTAGCAATGCTAGAGTTTCTTTTTCTTACATACCACAAGTGCTAACTCAGAACATGGGCAACCACTTGCTACATGTTGTAGCTTTGAGGAGGAAAAAAAAAAAAAGGAACATTCAAAAGCAATTCAAGTGAACAGAGTTCATAGTAAAAGCCTTTTTATAAAAACACAGGTCCAATTTAATTAAATTTTCAAGGCAATAAACTTCAACTCTATTTTCATCAGACTGTTGATCTGTTTTGAATAGTTTCCATAACACTATCCATTTTTATTTCAGATAAAAATCATAGTGAGGGGTGGATTCAAGGAATGAAAATGAAAACTCAACTGTCTGGGGCATCTGTGGCCAATGCTAAGCAACAATGCAATGAAAAACTCATTATAAAATGTTAGTTCGGAATTGTAATGATGCATTTTTAAAGGGACAATTCACATGGAGAGGATTTTTTTCCTATAATATAATCAATTGTGAAGGTAGAGGACAAGAAGTGCAGGAAGAAAGAAAGAGAGAGAGAGTTTTAGTTCTTTCATCTTTTGTTTCTTAGCCCTATAGTCAAGACAATCACCTCTGCTTTGCCAAAAATACCCAAACAAACAAAAACAGAACCAAACCAAACAAAAAAAACCCAACAAAAGCAAACCACAACAAAAAACCAAAACCAAACCAAAAACGAACCACAAACCAATAGCAAACCCAAAACTTACAAATTAACCAAGCTCTTGGAACTATCTAAACCCAAAGATTGCAGATTCTCCAAATACTTAAAATTACAGACAGCAAACAATTTCAGCATAGCCTGGTTCGTTTTCCTTTCCACCCATAGAAAACAGGTGCCAATATATTTCTGACTGATATTCTAACTTCATATGAAAGCTATGAAAGTTGAGAGTTAACACACAGAATGTAAGATTTCAACAACAAAACCACCCCCAGATAGCAAAGGGGAAAGTGAAAAGCAATGCTGAAACTTGGACGAGGAGGTGTTACACAGTTCCAGGCTAAAACCATGCCACACTCCTTTTTACCAGATTTCACACCTCAAGGATATGTCATCTGAACAAACATTCAACTTACCATTTGTCTGCAATGATCTTGCCAGCATCTATTTATCTTCTTTAAAAATAAAAGACTATCCAGAGAATCTGTACAGCAGCTATTAAGGAAAACTAGCTTGCCGGTATCTTTTGAGGCCAGATTCTGGAGATGATCTTTGTCAGCCATTAAGCAAAGCTGCTCCATGGATATTCCAATGTGACTGTGACTGCCCAGAGATAAATCGTTAATTGCAGAGCTGCTGCCCAGTAGAGGGGCTGGCAGTTCTCCAAAAGGCTTCCCTGTGTTTTCAAGGAATAGCACTCGCTGCTCTTCAGTAATACCATCTAGTGGCTGCACTGTATAACTTTGATACAGATCTAAACAAGAAATCCCATCAATGTCAAAAGCAACCTTGTCACCAGCTGAGGTGAGAGGGATAGAAAGGTTTATTTTGTTTAATGAGTTCACACTGTGCACAACAAGAGTGACCCTAATCTCTTAAAAGCAGTTACAGTTCTAAATAATCCTCACCAAATCCAAATACCACTCTTTTCATGCACATCTCCAGGCCTCCCAAAGTAAACTACAGAGTTTTCTTCATTATGCCACAGATCCATCTGTTATTTACAAATAACAATTCTCATGCATCGTACAAGTAAATCCAAACGTGGCTTTAACTTCCTCTCCTGCACAACATCATCTCAATCTCCCTCTGGCCAAACCCGATGAACATGGTCTCCTGTCCTGGGGATACAAAGTGGTATACCTGTAAAATAGAAGACTCTCAATGCTCCAAATGACCAGCTCTGTCAGAGGGCTGGAAGAAAGCAAAGTTTTAAAACACCAGTTTTAAATCAATCTCTTCAGAAGATCATCTGAAGTCTGAAAGGGCAGGGATGCAAAAAAAAGGGCGACTGTACACTGCTGTAAAGCAGACTGTTAGATTTGTTTGTCAGAGATCAGCTATATTTAAGAGCCTACTGTACTAATGTGTTAGTTAGATGTGACTTAGATGTGATTTTAAATGCATCAAAGTAAATGTAATGAAATAATCAGTTGTCATACAAGATGTGAATTCACAGTGCTGATTTATGTACCTATGTTTCTTATACGCTATGTAGAAGCCAAACGCCTTAACTGAACTGAAAAGAAAAAGGCAAAAGAAAAAAACCCCACATAACTCAAAACCATATTGGGACTTATCTAGCTAATGGGATGAGGGGGGAAAGAAAAATCTTCTTTATGAGCGTAGGCACCTACCTGGGAATGCAGGGAACTGAGAAACTGAGATTCACAATCCAAAGCACACTTAAGCCATTCACCTGGAAAGAAGGTTCTTTCTAAGCCCTAGTCCCTTGTTTCTTTCTATTTTAACCTATCATTTTCTGCTAATAAAATACATGCAGAGACCTGGGAAACACTGCTAGCACACAAAGTGCTGTAGCATCTCTTCAGTACAGCACCCTCCAGCATCTGCTAGCTGAAGGACTCTCCAGGAATGTCAGGGTGGGCAGGTGTGCGTAGACTCTATTTATCCTACTGCCTGAGCAAAGGCGACCCCAAGGCTATTACACAAAAGACAATTATCACATCAAGCATGGTCTCTGCATGCAAAGCACAACGGGATTCAGAAAAAAAGGGCTGGCAGCAGCCAAGCATCCAGAGAAGATTTACAGGCATTTCTGTGACCAATTCAGCCAGAAGAAAAGCCCAGCAATGTAACTTCAGAAAATTATGGGGAAATTTACCATAAAACTTCCGGTTTCTGTGGATCCCAGCTCAGCAAAGTGATCTCCTGAACTTCGATCTCTCCCCCTAAGAACTTTCCAAGGTATACATAAGATACCTAAAGGGCTTGTTGAATGCCTCCATGACACATCACTGCTGATCAGTAGTTATTACTGATCAAACAAGTGCACTTATATTTAAGAATTCTTTTACAGAAGACGCTTATTGAAAATTACTGCAGTGATTTATTTTTTTTTAATATATTTTTTTAAAACTGTTGCTACTGGAAGCATCTCCACTACTCTCTTGCCATAAAAATCCAATAGTGCTATTCAGATTTTCTAGATTAGGTGCATTCCTATTAAATAAGAAGTGAATTGTTATTAGCAAGTGACTTACCGGCACACAAAAGTTATTCACGCAGATGACTGAACTTATATGTTTTCAAATCAGGCACAGCCAAGTGGGCAAAGCACCTCTTTAACACACTGGTAATTACTGGTGTAATTCTTACAAAGTGCTGTTTTCAAAAAATAATTACATAAACTAACCATTCTAACCATTTCTGTGCATGAGAAAAGGATATTCTCTAAACTGAAGGATTTGTGCTTTCACGTGATCTTCACAGACTTGTCGCAGCTGTTTGTACAGTGTAGCAGAGACTTTGTAAGAACAGAGATTTTCAACAGCCTAAAAACAAACAAACAGGATTATGAATGAGATAAAAATATGTAAATAAATAAAACAACTCAAATTTTGTGCCTGTGTAATCAAGGTCAACAACAAAGGGGAAAAAAAAACAAACAACATCATCTGTCCAAGCTGTGCACAAAAATAAAACATCAAAATTATCTAAATTAGGCAGAAAAAATAAGACTTCACAATTCCTTTCTGATTTTGGTCCCTTCTTATGCTCCTAGTTTTCATATACAAACAAGGCCCACCATCACCATCTGGGTCATCTGTCAGACGTGCCATTAAATGCAACTAGAATTCCCACCCCCAGCCCCCTAAATACTGCTTAGCAGCAGATCTCTTCCTGCAGGTCCGTTTTGTGCATCCTGCAGCACACACACACACACACACACACATGCACGTTTTGTGGGGGAACACAATCAAACTGTCCTGCTCTGAGTGAGAACAGAACTAGTTTTGTTCAGTGATTTTACTGTTCAGCTCAGTTCTTCTAACTGCCCTGTCTGAAGTCAGCAGCATGTTTCACAGGCAGTGCCTGCTTCTAGCAGTGACAACACCCCATGTTTAGAGTTAGTACCAAGGGTTGGGGTGCAGATCAAGGCCACTGCTGGGTCTTGTGTACCACATTGGGGGGGTGCAGAAAGTCAAAGGCTGCACCTGCAGGGAGGAGTGGACAGGAGACCCCAAACTGACCAGGAGGGATTCCAGCCCATATACGTCATATTCAGTATAAAGCTGAGGGATCACGAGGTTCCTGCTTGGCTCAGGTTTTTTTTCCAGCTTCTTTCAATGGCCAGCATCCAAGGAGGCCTCTGTCCATTTT
>WTSP01022275.1:0-16714 GCA_025331215.1 Actenoides lindsayi | reverse complement strand
TGGCCAGCATCCAAGGAGGCCTCTGTCCATTTTGCCTTCGACCCTGATCTGTGTGTTCCTGAATCCAGCACCAGAATCCAGCTCCTGAACACAGCTCCTGTTGGCCCGTGGGCCCAGTCTGGGACTCTCCCAGTGCCTGCTCCACAGCACCAGTGGTGGCAGTGACATAATTACCATCAAGGGGGTTGGGTTTGATACTGGTTTTATATATACATTTACATATATTCCATTTGTATTATTATGATTTTCATTAAAGCTGTTCTAGTTTCCTTTTGTAATCACTCAGTCTCTCTCCTTTATTCCCTCCCTCTTCCCCTTTGGGAAAGGGGGGTTAACAGAGTGGTTGTTATAGGTCTAGTGGGCTGTCCTGACCCTCAACTGTGACACATACCAAATATTTTCATTTCTGAATAAGGTGGAGATTTCAACCGCTCTCTCTAAATGGTAAATGAATACAGATGCTTTCCTGTGTCATTTTAAGTTATTTCTTTCTGAATGTTTCCACTGATTCACAGAGTCATGCTGAGGTATGTAAACTGAGGGGTAAACATAACAAAAAAACCCAAACCAATAAAAAACCCCAAACAACAACCCCTCCATATTTACCATTAAATAAAGACTTGAATTGACTTATTTGGACCTCATGGGGTTTAGCTGATAATTTATCCACAGCTGACTAAGACCAATTCTGCCCAAAGCCAAACATTCTTGCAGTCACTACATTAATGTACATGGAGTTGTTATGCAGTGGACCTAGACTACACTGAGACAGCTCTGGCTATGTCTAGAATACTGCTGTGCAGCTATTCAGTAATTACACCATCTTACACTAACAATTTTTTCCTCACAAGAGACTCAACGAGAATGCCAAAGAGAAAACGTAGCTTTGCTTAATACCAGTGCCTATATTTAGACTTCATTCCAGGCACACTTTTATTTTCACTCATGTGCTATATTTCAAGAAATTCTTTTCTTAGTAGACTCCGGCATCTGAAATGAATCACACTGAAGACAGCTAAACATACTGTAAACTTTGTAGTTCTCACAGAAAGTATTTTGGGTCATTCAGCACTTCATACAAAATGATCTAAAGGAGTTGGACGTGATTTTTGGAACTAAAAATATAGCTGTCTTCAACTTCACCTCCACTGCATTTATGCTCTGAGGTGGTACTGCAGAGAACACCACCTAATGTACTATTTCACCTGAGCAACTAAAACAGATCCAAGAATGTCTTCCTTTGGTTCAGAGGGTTTCTAATGTCACTTTTTTTTGACAAATTATCTGATGGCATCAATGAACTTACACAAATTTTCGGCCTTTTCCCAGGGTTTGGCCCAAATTTTAGCTTTTTTTGGTCTATCGTATTATTTGGCTTAACGTGTATTCCAAACAGCAGCCACAGAACCTCAGGGCTGCCTCTACCAGCTGTTCCTGCTTTTACTTTTTTGATAGGGGGCCACGAAATCCAGGAATTTGCTCCTTCTTCACTTTTTGTTTCATTCAGAGTTTTTGCTGCCTCTCTTTCTGAAGAAAATTGATTTGACTTTTATTCATCTTGTGCACAATAAGTTAGGAAAAAAGCTACAGTAATTATCACATCTACAAGGATAAGAGAAAGACAAAACTTTTAGACTCTTCACCTACACAAACCTAGTATCAGTTTGGTTTCAAACCAACCTTTTAATATCTTGTTTTGAGCAAGTCTTCTGTTTTAACTTTTAGCATGCAAATTATTGCTACTTCTTGTACGATTTCCTCTATAGGTTCCAACATCCTAAAGAGTTTGTCTTCCAAAACACAAAGGGAATCTGCTTCCCAGAGACATCCCCATGGGGCAATTCTAACCTACCTGATGTCCTTTTCTTTACATGCGCATCAGCTATGGCTTGCTCAAGTTTGATACTATGTTAAAGCAAGCAAACAAACAAAACTATTACACAGTGCCCCTGCTGTGATTTTCATCTGGTCTTAAAACAGGTAAGTAGAATGACACCTGCAACAAACAGTATTCACACATAATCATTCTGCAGATAGTTCATTTTGTTTCCTAAGACGCAGCCCTTCCTAGCCATCCACCCAAATAAGAAGTCTGGTCAAGACTCATTCAGTTTTTTTCCTTCACTACTACACCGTCCTACTCTATGTCCTCCAGAAGGGCAGTGCTGCCCCATTTCAGGTTATTTAGGACTTTGCTGCAAAGGGAATTTTCTTTTTCCATTATTTTTATCACTCACTCCTCACTTGGCAATTCTTTGCACTGCCCCACTTTCTCTATCCCATCAAGTATAAGCTACTTCTATCAAAATCTGTGCAATCTACCACCAATCCCAGATATCACTTCTATTTTAGTCACAAAAAAATTGGCCGCCACCCTCCCATTGCTCACTGACTATGTCTCTGCCAAGCACCTCCATGCCTGATCCCAAGCTGCCTCTACTGCCTGGAAAGGAGTATCCTTTGGGCTTCCCACAAAGCCTTCTCATTGTTCTTCGTTTTTTCCTCAGCCACCATGCCAAATTAAATAAAGAAAACAGAAAGTTCAAAGGCAGGCTGGTACACCAGCCCCCTCACCACACTGAACTCTAGCAGGCCTCTCACTTCCTCCCATAATGTCAGACAGACTCAAAAAAAAAAAAAAAAAGTCCTTAATAGTAAGATCCAATGCATCCAGAGAAATATTCCCCTGTGGATGACTCGCTGCTCACCAACAGGCAGTTAAAACCATCTGTAAGTACAGATCAGATTTCTGATGGATGCTGAACTTAATCTTTGATTCCTTTGGCAGGAGAATAAGTACCTATGCATGCCCAGGCACTCTGAGCACCACCGCCCAGCGTGCAGAGATCCTGCTGATTCGCACCGCTGCCTTCCAGATCACTGACTGGCCTTGCTCAGTTTTTACCAATAAGCAGGCAAACTGAAAAAGCCAGAAGTCCAGTTCTCCCTCCTCAGTTCATGCGAAACCTCCCTCCTCCTTTGCCAAAACTCAAGTCTGTACCCTGGCGATTTCATAGCCATATCACTCTAATCCCATTTCTGAGCCTCTGAAACAAGTTAAGTAAAGCTTAAAGCATCTGTGAGCTTTCCTTTGGTTTTTAGCTAGGCATGAAAAAGCAGGATTTTTCAAATGCTGAGTTTAAAACCATAAAATGTATTATGTAATTCAAACTCAGCAAACCTGCGAGTATTAAGAGCTGATTATATCACAGTCAAATTATCTATTTAAAGGGAATAAACTATATTAAGTCAATATGCATTTAGATAATCAGCCATTTCAGACCCCTATATTATATACCCTAGCTAACCACAGAGACAAGCAGAGGCAGCTCTCAAATTCACCCTGATTTTCTCCTGAGCATGAATATGGACTGCTGCCTTTCTCCTCCCTCGCAGCCTGCACTTTGTAAACAGCAAACCTACCTGAACTGAACACTTGGAAAATTTTAGGTGAGCACAACAACATCCTGAGTGCTGATCTGGCAATGAGATCCACGTCTGCAGATCGAATACCTGCACCCACAGAAAACTCGTAACTAACTTAAGCTCTGTAGCACGACTTAGTGCATCGGTAATTTTTTATAACATGATCACTGTATGAAATCACTATTTTAGTTAAATACCTCAAAGCACATACATTTACAATATAGAAGTAAACCATCTATAAATGGAGAAAATAGAAAGAAATGGCTCGTGATTATTTCTCTTTTACCCTCCCGAGCCCCTGCTTCAGTAGTCCAGATGTTCCAGAAACACTTTTTCACCATTTTAATTAAAAAATTAAGATCCAGACTGTTATGAAAACATAACAGTAATTTGAAACATGGGTAAGTTGAGTTTGTTGCCTGCTCAGTCAAGATTCTTTTTAATTGCCCAAAGAGTATTGATGCTGAAGTCTGCTGTTATCTAATAATAACAAGAATTTCAACGGCACTGTTCAGAAGAGATCATAGCAAGTACAAAAGAGAAACAAATTGTCATAAAATATGTATCTCCATAAGCCAGCAAGAGCAACATTCCATTTCAGCATCTTGAGTAAGCACCGAATTGAAGAGACTGAGACTTGAATGTCAGCCCTGCTGAGGCACAGCTTTCCGTGTTCCCGACACAAACTGCTTTTTCATGGGCCCAGATCCTGGTAGCTCTCCAAGGACCTGATCCATAAAACTGTAAACTGACTGGAAACAGAGTATCCAGCGAACAGCTCAGAAAATATCATCAGCTTTTAACAAGTCAAAACACATTACATTAAATGTGTACCTCTGTGAAAGTCCCAAAGCAGTTAATTTTTCTACTGCTAAACTAAGACCAAAAAAAAAAAAAAAAAGCAAAACCGAAGCAACCCCACGAGCCTTACCTGGTAGAGCTCTTCAAGGTTGTATTTGATAGAAATGCTACTCTGTATCGCTCCCACCGCTTCATTAAGTTTTTGCCAAGTGTCCTGAGTATAATTATCTGGTAATTTGGGTCTTTCTGTGAAGGAAGACACAGGTAGTTGAAAACTGGCCGTCCAAGGGGAGCGCGTACCAATCCTTCTCGCCCCGCTTCCTTAAGTTCCGCCAAGCCATGTTGCGCTCGGTGGGTTAAGTTTGGCACAAGGAAAGGGTCGGTAACTCCGCCCGAGGCGCCGAAACCTTTGCACGGGGCATCTGACCCCGCAGCCGGCCGGCCCCGCACACGCCGGGGCGCCCGGGGCCGAGCCGCGGACCCTGCCCGGCCGGGGCAGCAGCGACACCGCCGGCGGCCTCGGGGCCGCTCCAGCCGCAGGGTCGTTGCGTTTTCCCCCCACGTTACTTTTAGCAAGGTAACCCTCGCCAGTGCTTTAATTAGTGTTGACACTAAGGTGGCTTTCTGCCCGCTTCCTGCGGGGCGCGAGTTCTCCCCGCGCTGCTCCTCCCGCTGCCCCCACGCACGGAACCCGACGCGCGCCCCCGTAAACCCTTAAACCAGAATGGTGACGGCAGCGGGGAGGGTCGAGGTCCCGGCGGCAGCCTCCCCTCGCCCAGATAAGACGGCGGGGCGGGTGACAGCGGCGGGGCCCTCCTGCCGCCGGCCCGGTCACCGCCTGCCGGCCGCGGGGAAGGGGCGGGGAGAGGCCGGACCCGCGGTAAACAAAGGTCGGGCCGGGGCCGGGGCCGGGCTGCGGGGCAGGGTGCACCTGCCGGGGAAGAGGGCAGGGCCCGGCCCGGCCCGGCCCGCACCCACCTCTGAAGTTCTTGATCACGAGTTTCTTGGAGGAGGCGGTCGCGCTTCCCCCTCCTCCTCCTCCTCCTCCCCCGGCACGGGTGGCGGCGGCCAGCGAGGCAGGCTTGGTGAGCCCGTTGGTGTGCCCCACCAAGGCCGACAAGTGAGGCTTCTTCTGGGGTTCGTCCGCCATCTCCGCCCCGGGCGCCGTGTCCGGCCGGGGCAAGGCGCTGGGCTGGGCTGGGGCCGGCTGGTCCCCGCCTCCGCTCCCCTCCTCCTCCGCCGCTGCCGCCACCACCCAGCCGCCCTCCCCCACCGCGCCGGCCTCCCGGCTCTGCTCGCGGGTGGCTGCCAAGTGCCGCCGGGCCGGGAGTCACCCACAGCCGCCCGCTTCCACCCTCCCCGCGCCGCCCCGGCGGCCGGCTCGGCCTCCGCGCCGCCCAGCCCGGGTGCGAGCCGGGGTCTGTGCCAGGGTTCGGGCCGGCCCCCGGCGCTCGGGCGTGCGGGCAGCGCCAGCCCCGCTCACAAGATGGCTCCCGCGCCCGGCGGCGGCCGGGGCAGCCCCCTGCGAGGCCGAGCGATCAGTGGCGGCTCCCCGCTCTGGCCTCGCAGCCCCTCGGGCCCCTCTGCTGCGCCTGGCTCCGCTTGTTGGTACCCGGCGCGAAGAGGCACCACGCCAAGGGACGCCCAGAGCAGTCGTCGAGCACCAGCCGCGTTTCCCAGCCTGACCTCGGTTTCTTACCCAGAAGAGCCACCGGGCCCAAGAGGCCGCCCTGGGTACCAGTCACCAGCAACCCCCAGCCCAAGCGAGGCACACCCGGCCCCCACTGGTCCGAGCGCAGCCTGCCAGGGCACGGAGCGTGCCCTTGATTTGCACGCCTGACGTTGGTGCCTTCAAGAGTTCAAGGCTTGCTTCAACTTTTTGGACCCAGATTCAGAGAGGCTCCCCAGCGCTCCCAGCAGGCAGCAAGCCCCGCCCCAGCACCCGGCCAGCAGGGAGAAGGGGGAAGTGAGGGGGAAGGGGCTCAAGCCCCGGCATTCTCCGAGGGAAGCGACACGGGGGTCCTGTCCCTGGGGCCCTGGTGCACGGATAGCACAGAGCCCGGAGATCACCGCCCGCCTCCTTAACAAGGTGAGGGACAGCGGAGAGCAGGAGCGACCGCTCCCGCGGTACCGGTGTCAACAAGCAGGGTGGGCAGAGCACAACACAGGACCCCCGAGCCCCCACCGCCCGCGAACGTGTAGCGCTCCCCACCACACGAGGTTTATCACCGACGCACGCCCTCGGCCCCGCCCGACGCGCTTTCCCATTGGCTATCGGGACAAAGCCACGCCTCCCAGGCGCCGCGGTGGGAGGGGACAAGGGGCGACACCAGCTCTTGCGGAAGGAGGGGTAAGCGGCAGAGGGGGGTGGGAGGGTGTCACGTGACTCGCCGCTTGTTCCCACGGCCCCTGGGACGTGAGGCGCGCGCGCCGGTAGGCCGCTGGCTCGCGACCCGTGCCGGCTACTGGATACAGGAAGCGCCGCGGAAGCTTCCGGAAGCGCCGGACCGACTGCCGGAAGTGCCGCGCTATGGCCTGAGGGTGGGCTTGCGGTGCGGCAGCGCAGGCTGGGGCTGCTGGCGACGGCGGTGAGGGGCGGAGGGGACGCCGGGGGCGTGCTGGGGCGAGCGGGTGGGTGTTTCTGTGCGCAGCCGTGACTGGGCCGCTTCCCGCCACAACGCCCTCCGCTGTCGGCACCCGCGGGCCGCCGGGGCGCTCCGCCCTCCGCGGGGCCTTGGCGCCAGGGCTCCTCCTCCGCACGCCGTTTCCCGCCGGCAGGCAGCTTGTGTGTGCGCTCTGCCCTCCCCGCCCCGTGCCTGGGCCCGCACCCGCACCCGCAGGCTGGCAGTGGCTGCCCGCTAGCGAAAGGGTCTGAAGTTACCTCGTGCTTCCTCAGTGAAGAGAGGATGTGTGTGCGGTACCCTCGTTCTGCTGTGCTCTTAAACTCCTGTTCGTTTTGCAGAATGTGATACGACTGCCTCTTCTTTGGGACTTCTGCCTCTTCTTAGATTTTAATGGCGCACATCACCATAAATCAGTATTTGCAGCAAGTAAGAATTTTTTTTTTTTATTAATATGTGGGCACTGTTGGAGTGTGAGGATGTATTTTTCTTTGCTGTAAATATGTTGCCTTGTTTAAGAGATCAGCCTAGAATGTGTGATTTGGTGAAGAAATAGGCTTATTAAGTCTGTGTGCCAAGGATGTATACCTGAGTTTCTGTGAAGTATGATGGTTACTGATATAATGGATAGTGGAGTAATTTATCCAGAAGAGCTGACACAGTGAGGTTGTGTGTTTGTGCAGTAATGCGCAGTTCAGGGATTCAAGAATCCTAGCGATTTCAGAAGTACAGAAATGCAGAGACCCTGCATATGGTGAGAAGGATGGAGACACGGGAGCAGGGTCACAAGGATGTCAGCTGGACTGAACCCTCAGTGTCAATATTTTAGTGTGACCACTCTTAATTGCTCCTTTCTGAACCATCTTATTTTCATGATTGTTACCATCTTACTTCAGTCAAGACAATTGAGTTAAAGGCATAAAAAGACTAATTGTTTGCATTTTAATCTCAAAATGGAGTGGCTGAGAGATTTAAGGACAATGACCTGTGCTGAAAAATCAGCATCTTGTCCAGTTGACAATCTATTGACGATCTTTAATAAGAAAAAAAAAACCCCATACTACTTTCAAACCACAAAATTAACTCTCCTTTACTTAAAAATGTCTCACCAGTCTCTGAGAGTGTGTAAGGAGTTGATTTTCCTTCTTTGGTACTTCCCTTGCTACTTTAGTCTATAATGTTTCCCATTTCTATGAGTTTTTCATACAGCAAAAACATTTCATTTCTTTTTCCTATCAGGACACAAAAATATGGCAAATAAAGCACAAGCAGTTGGGAAAGGAACTCTTAAGAAGTAATATTTAAAATTACTTCCATAACTCAAGAAATTTACAGCTTGATGTCACAATAAGCTGCTCAAACAGACTGCTTTTTACGTTTAGCAGGAAGCAGAATTAAAATGTTCTCCCACAGAATACAGCATTTATGGTCTTGACAGGTTTCAGGAGTATTCTGTGCAGATGCAAGTCTAATATCAGACATTGCCCTTGGAGTGAGAGCTATGTGTTTTATCTGCCTGTCTTCATTTTTAAGTGTTACTTAAAGCTTGTTTATGCATTTACATAAGTGTTTGATGCCCAGAAGTACCACCTGGAATTTTAAAAAGCATAACCAAATCTGGCTCACAACTGCTGTTTTACAATGCTAAACCCAGGTTGTTGGGGGATTCCCTGGTTTGCTCATATCCTACAAATAAGAAGGAAAAAACCCCAGAGTAGCGTTCATCCTACTTTCTCCCTGATAGCTTTTTGAAAAACAGGTGTATTGAAGTTGCAATATTGATTCACTTGGTTCTAAACCTTTAGAAACTCACATCTGAGTTGGTATTGATGTGAACAGTGGCATCTAACAAAGTGTTTTCTGCAGTCAGGTGTAAATATGTCATATGACTGTGGCTGGATTTTATCCTATAATGTGACTGTTTTCTTTGGTAGGTACAAGAAGCCATTGACAGCAGAGATGGACAGTTTTGTGCAGAACTGGTATCGTTTAAACATCCACATGTTGCAAACCCAAGGCTACAGGTTAGAACATGGTTTTGACCTTTCTTTTGTTTTGCTTTCAGTTTTTCTAGCTCTCCCTATGGGTTCCTTTCCATTGGAGAGAAACCTTAGAAATCTGTTTCACAGGCCAGAGCAGAATCCTCTTGTAGGCTTGTTTCTTTTCTCAGCAAGATATTTTATATATATACATATTTTTTTTTTATATATATTTTTTTTCCTGAATGGCCTTTTGTGTTACACTTTGAATTGGTTTCTGGATAGATAAAAGCTTGAAAGTCCCTCCTGGACAGGTCTAGAGTTGTTAATAATGTGGCACAATGGAAGTGACTATAAAGAGAGAAGCTGTGGGTAGCAGGGGTCCAGAGTTTGTACTGTTTTAGCTGGGGCAGAGTTAATTTTCTTCCCAGTAACTGATACAGTGCTGGGTTTTGGATTTAGGATGAGAATGATGTTGGTAAGACACTGATGTTGTAGTTGTTGCTAAGCAGTGTTTACACTAAATCAAGGACTTTTCAGCTTCTCATCCTCACCAGCAAGCAGGCTGGGGATCCTTTTATTTAAAGATCCAATCAGGTTCTGGAGACAGAATGCCACGAGCAATTTATTAATGATTATTAATATAACTTGAGGTTCTCATAGATAGCAAAAGCATATACGCATAAAAATGCCATAACACAACGTTATGCTGTTTCTGGTGCATTGGATTTTCCTTTAATGTGTCATTTGTTTATTCTGTACTTAGCTTCCTTCTCCAGAGGAGAAGTGTCAACAGGTTCTGGAACCACCATATGATGAAATGTTTGCAGCCCACTTAAGGTAAAGATGGACCAGGAATGTAAAGTCAGTTGTGAGATGTCCAACAGGGATGGGGAAGGACATCCATAAATTATTTTAAAGGGCTTACAAGTTACAGTTATTTTAAGGGGCTTTTGTAAATTATTTTAAAGGGCTTACATCAGGAAACTTGGTATTTATTACTTTTACAAATAATGCTAGAACTGCAGGAAATAAAGACCTTGTCTTTCCTCTCCACATAAAGTTTGCTTTATGTCCCTGGCAGCCATCTGTGTATAGCCATTGATGCAGCTTTGGTTTCTGTGTTTGCTGCTTCCTTTACTCTTCATTTACTGGCTCCACAAGAATTTAGAGTGAAATAAGTAAAGGAAATATTTTTTAAAGGGAATTTTACTCATAAAAGTACTCTTAAGACAGCTTTAGGACCTAAGTAGCTCTGAGGCTTGTATTTGAAGAAGTTCTGCATGAACACAGTCTGTAGCTCACGTTCAGCATCTTGGAATTTTTTTTTATCTGTGCTAATTTTGGCAACAGTTTCAATCAGCATTAGCACATTCCAGTCGATACTGTGCATGTTACAGAAACAAATTCTCATTCATCTCTCAGATCAGTTTTCAAGTTACCAAGCTTTGTGCTGTGTTAAAATAGCTGTGCCATTGTGTTAGAAATGCTTCTAATTGTATTTTGGTGTCTCTTTTAAATGAACTGTAAAGCTCAATTCCTGTTAAGAGGCAAAAGGAAGTATCTGTCTTACATTTATGATATTTTCTGATGCATTAATGCACCTTTTTGTTGGCAGGTGTACTTATGCTGTTGGAAACCATGACTTTATAGAAGCATACAAATGCCAAACAGTTATCGTCCAATATCCTTTTTGATAAATCTTTGTGTACTGTTTTCAGATTAACTGTATGTCTTCTTGTAGAGCAAGTTATCTTTACACCTTTGAAAATCTAATAGAATGCAGTCTGCTTCCAAATCCACGTCAGCTATTTTAGGTTCTTAAGTGAGGAAATCCCAATACACTCCTCTCCTTTCGGCTTTCTGTAGGACTAAGAATCTGTCAGTTGGCTCTAAAATAGAAAACTTATTTCTTGCAGGGTGTAGGAGACCCCCAGATCATTAATATATCTCCCAGTTTGTACTTGGCTAGAGGGGAAGATACTGATAAAGCAAGCTGCTATCTTCTAAGTGGCCAGTGTTTCTTACTGCTGCTGGCACACCAAGGGGTGCGTGGCTGTGCTCATGTGCTTCCCTGCTGCACCTTTGCATCCTCACTCTTCATCTACTTGCTGCTTTTTTGTTTTCTACTTTTTCATGTAATAATATATAGTACCATTCAACTGTCACTCTTTGTAAGTCTGTGTTTCATTTGAGAGCATTTGAAATTTTCCTCAATACAGTACATCTTTCCTCCGAGCATTTCAGGCACACAAAGAAGAAAACTGGTGAGTACATGATAGAGAGCTGCTAGAAACTAAACTCTCATCTTTCCCTAGTATAATACTATGGTAGTCAAACTAAAATTATGCCTATAGTTTTTCTTTATCCCCAGTAATACCTAAATGCAGCCTAATAGCTTTTGCTGCCTCTTTGAACTTCTAGGTCCAAAAGTGTGAAAACTGAACATGTGAGCTTAATTGTGTACAATGGTCCCTAAATAAATACATGAAGAATTTGTTCAAGGTGAGGTGGTATTTCATTAAAGCCATAGTAAAAATGGATTCAGAATTAATTCTTTCTCCACTGCAGGATTTCTGAGATCATGAAAACCTTTTTAAAAAGTGCATCTTTCTTTACTTAAAGATCAATGTATCCTCTTCTACTTTTATGGCCAACTAGCAAAACAACCCAATGCTTGTTTTTCACATCTTACTTCTTGCATGACTTGTGCATACTAAGTATACTACGTTTTCCTTTTCCAGGGCTTTACCCATTATGTATGCTGTAGCCCTCGATCTTCGAATCTTTGCTAACAATGTAAGTAGATCTGATTGACAGCCTCGTTACTTTTATCTGTTAGCAGTTTTCATGGTGGAAATGTTTTAGATTTTATTGCATTTGCTCAGTGCAGTTTAACTCATCGTGTAGGATTTCGTAGATCCACTAAATCAATCCAGTCCTATTGGAAAACTAGGGTGCTCAGTCTGCCCACCTCCCATTCGCAGCTTGAACTAGAGAGGTTCTGAGGACCTCATAGCAGTTGCTTAGAGCATAGGAGGTGATGAAGTCCTGTCTTTATAGGGTAGCATGATGGCACAACTCACTATTTCCACACGTTATCCATGGGATTTGCTGGAGATCTTTATATGGGTGGAAGTATCATAGAATCATAGAACGGTAGGTGTTGGAAGGGACCTTTGGAGATCAACAAAGTCCAACCTCTCTGCCAGAGCAGGATCACCCAGGGCAGGCCACACAGGAACACATCCAGATGGGTTTTGAAAGTCTCCAGAGAAGGAGACTTCACAACCTCTCTGGGCAGCCTGTTCCAGGGCTGTGTCACTGTCATAGGAAGGAAGTTTTTCCTCATGTTGAGGTGTGTTCCAGTTTGTGACCATTGCCCCTCTTCCTATTGCAGGGCACAACTGAAAAGAGCCTGGCCCCTTCTACTTGACACCCACCCTTAAGATATTTGTAAACATTCATAAGGTCCCCTATTAGTCTTCTCCAGACTAAACATCCCCAGATCTCTCAGCCTTTCCTCATAAGAGAGATGTTCCAGTCCCTTCATCATCTTTGTAGCCTCTGTTGGACTCTCTCTAGTATTTCCCTGTCCCTCTTGAACTGGGGAGACCAGAAATGGACACAATACACCAGATGTGGTCTCATAGTGCAGAGGAGAGGGGGAGGAGAACCTGAAGGTGCACTTTAAGTTCCTCCTACCCCTTTTTCCATTGCCTCCAGCACACACTGTATTTATTGTATTGTGACCTTTGTGTTTTGTTCTCATTCCTATCTTCCTGTCTTCTTTCATGCAGTATTTTCTTCTTGACAAATATCAGTCTACTACATACAATTTCTCTCCACTAAAGAGATGGAATCATATAGGTTACACAAACAGGGTTTAAAGAGAGATTTTACGTGCCCACAAGCATGTCCATTTTTCCTGAGTCTGTCTGGTAGCTTAATATAAAAATTGCCTCTGCTGACAGAATTTTGCCCTTTTAAATCCTTGATCAGCCCCACACTTTCTTCCTCAGTGCACAACTCCTGCAATGATTACCTGGGAGGGTCCTCTACCTTCAGCTGATGCATCGCAGCTCTCCAGGTGGCACATCTCATACCAGAGATGAGTCCTCTGAAAATGTAAATTCTGTCCTCCCTGATCCTGGGGCAAACACCGGTTTTTAACAAATAACACTGAAAACCTTATTGCAAGGAACAGCCTGTGTATTTTCCCCAAGTTCAGAAAAAGAATCCCTCTATTCTATATAAGAAGTTTTAAGGCTGGTTTAAAAGATAAAGAATTCCCCATAACTGATCATATCTTCAAGAGGGTCGGTGAAATAATATGACAAGGGTAGTGATTAACTCTCACCACAAAGGAAAATGTTGAGTTGATGTAGGTGGCATATAAAATCCCCCACTCTCTTTATGAGTCAGGTAAGCTGCCAGAAAGCGGAGGTGGAATCCGTGGGATGGAGCTGTTTTCATTTCAACCAGTTAGTAGTATGCTTTTTAAAGACAAAAAAAAAAAAGTTTAATTATTAAATCAGATTTTTAAAAAAAACTAGAAGTCTTATTTAAATAGCAAAAAAACTAACATTTGCCCTTGATCCCTAATGCTGCTGTTTGCAGTCAGTGATAGTCAAGGGGAAATATTACTAAACAACTCCACCCTCACCCCCTGAGGTTAATGTAACATTTTTGGGTTATGCATGTATTCTTCCATCTCCCACCCAATGCATATGATGCTATAGTCACAGCTTTCTCCTTTCCCTCAGGCCCTAGAAAAAAAGGGAAGCTGATAAGCCAAGATTCCAGTCTCACCCCACATAGAACCCTTTTCAGAGGCAGACCTTAGCTCTGAGAAGGAGAAAAGCATTTCTCTCCCAATAGTTGCAAAAAAGTAGCTTAACAAATGTATAAAACAAAACAAATGGGGAAAAAAAAAAAGGAAAGCATTTTCTGGGGTCTTATTTTGGATCAGTCCAGGATGCCTGGGGTTCAGGGGGCTTACAATCCTCCTCTGGTACTGTCAGTGGGAGCACAAAAGCTGCTTTGCTCACAGTGCAGCCTGAGTGAGCTGCTTTCTCAAGTCCACTTCTGAATTTAGGAACATTTCCCACATACTTGGTTCTTCAATCCACTCAATATGTGTGTTTGAGGATGGGCAGGAGCAGTTCATTTCAGGATGCAATAGGATCAGACTATCAGCATGAGTCCTTTCTTTGTTTCAGCTGAAGAATGGAAGAGCTGGAATGAAGTGAAGATACATGTATTTTTACATATATGTGTGTGTAAGTCAGGAGAAATGATGGAGGAGGACAATGATCAAAGGAACAGCATGAAAAAAAAAGTCTAGAGGAAGGTAGACTAAGGCAGTGGATTAAAGTGAGGTATCAGAAAGGAGAAAGCAAAAAGAAAAAAGATGACAGAAAGAGAAGATACATGAAAGGGGACAAAAAATAAGAGACAAGGCATGAGTGGACAAAAAAGAAGACAGAGGGGGGAAGGTAAAGTAACCAGCACTATATTTGGCAAGACAAATACTGAAGCATAAATAAGACAGAAAAGAGAGACTGAGAGGCCTAGAAGAAAGACCTTACACAGCTGAGATGATGTGAAATAAGCAATTGGGGGGGGGGGGGAAATAAAAAAAAAAAATCACCTGCTAGAACAGCACTTCTGAGACTCACAGGTGAGAGCTGCTGCTCTCCAAAGAGGGACAGTCAGGCCCTGGGAAGTGACAGACTAAACCCAAGGAGAACAAAGGATGAGGCCAGGAGAAGACAAGCAATACCACTGTACTAGGTTGCTACCTTTTGTCTAAAATAGAAATCATGAAGGCCATTGAAATTGCCACTTAGATCTTACATCTGAAACTTTTAAAAAAACCCTTTTTTTTTTCTTTTCTCAAATAAAATCCTTCTTCCTCCTTTTCTCCCAGTGTTGGAACTAAATTAATTATGGTACACTCCACAATTATACCTCCCTGACAGGGAAGGAAACCCCCAGGCACCATTACGCCAAAAGCAGCCCTTGCTTTCTGGCTCCCTTTGCCTACAGAAGCTTCCATAGAAATCTTTCAGTAGACAAAGCTAGATTTCCAGCAGCTCCAATATTACCATGGTTGGGTATCATAGTTGGGTATCATTAGCAGGATGAGGAAAGGAGGAGAAAGCAAACATGGTTGTGTGCTCAGGGAAAAAGCTTTTCTTGGTTTTGTTTTTATAATTAGGAAATCAACAGTATAGAAGGAAAAAATTGCTGCTCGTAAATAGTCTGTCACTCCTTTGCACAGTGAATAATAGGAACAAAAGAGGAGGGTGTGGGAAATACATTTGTGTTATCAAATCCTTTCTGTCATTAACATTCAATGTAATAAAAAGATAATTGGGAAAATAACACACTATAGCACAAATACTATGGAGGCTATAGAGTAGCAACCCTGGGAATACCGTTTGGTCTTCCCAGGGCAGCACCAGTTTAAGAAACCAGAGCTTTATTAGTAGTAACAGGAGCAGCATACGGAGATGAATGGAACCGTGTTTGTAAATGTGATAAGCATTTGCACACTCTCGCCTGGCTTTCCTTTTTCACAATCTGACTCAGCCTCCGCACGGCTCCACTCCCCCATCTTTTGATTCATAAATTCTCGCTCTCAAAAAACAGTTACAAAGCCAGCATGCAAAGGGCACGAGATGACGTGAAAGATGAGGCCGCCGGCGAGCGCAGACCGTGCCATCAGTCACCGCTCTGCCAAGGGACCAACCTGCCGGGAAAGGGCAGCGGAGCCGGGGCCGGCCCGGCCCTCGCTGGAGGACGCCGCGCAGCAAACCTCGGCTCGTCTCCCCTGCGCTAGAGACGCACGCCGAGGTAGACAAATCTGTTACAAGAACTAATACTGCTTACGCTGCACGGCGGCCGCTCCGTTAGGCAGGCCCTGCATCGCCAAACCCAGAAGACGGGGAATGGGAGGAATGAGAAATCAAAGGGTTTCTTATGGCACATACTTCCCTCTTATTTCTTAAGCTACGAAAAAGAGATCCGGGGTAAGAACAAGCCGTGCAAAAGACAACAAAGGGTGCACGAGCAATGGTGCGCTGCTCTACGTGCTTACTAAATAATTAACAGACAGGCACAGCGCTGAGATAGAGCTGCCCGTCCATACCCAGGAACCAGCCCGTCCCTGCGGGCCTGGGCGGCCTCGGCGTGTGTGTGGCGGGGCTGTAGCCGGCCAGACCGGCCCCGCCGCGGCCGCTGCCACAGAGCCGGTACCCCGGGCTGGGCTGCAGCCCCCGGCCCTGCCGCCTCACGCCGGGGCTGGGGCACGTGCTTCGCCTCCAGCCCCCGGTTAACCGGAGCGCAGGTAGCCCCGGGGCAATACGGCTCCCAACGAGCGCAGCGCAAGCAAGGCTGCCGCCGTGCCGGTGTGCTTGTCAAGCCCGGAACTCAAGGAAGCCCTGGTCCCGCTGGGCTCAGGATCCAGCCGCAAAGCCCGCTACCGCTCCCCGGACGCGGCACATCGGTGCGGGCTGTGTAACGAAGGGCACACTCAGAGAGCGCAGCCCCGCTGCGGACTATTCCGGTGTGCAACGCCTATAGCAGAGGGCAGCGCAGGCTGCACCACCAACCAGCAGCACAGTATGGAGGATCTTGCCTGCTAGGCGACTGGACTCCTCCGCAGGCGAGCTCCAGGCGCCGGCGAGGCGCAGGGCAGGTGCACGCCGGGCGCGGCGGTGGGGCTGGGGGGGGCTGCTCGTTGCCGCTCCGCGCAGAGCCTGCGGACGCCGCACCGGGCGGACCGCGGAACCCGCCGCCGGCCGCGGGAGCTGGGGCCGGGCTGCGGCCGGCGGGGCGCCTAGGTATAAATCCACTATACTACCAAAATGTAAACAAAAA
>WTSP01022273.1:17765-28890 GCA_025331215.1 Actenoides lindsayi | reverse complement strand
AACAATATGTATATAAAAAAAATAATATTTCCATATAGAACTTAAAAGAACATGAAAATTTTTACATGCTTTTGGATAATATTTTTCTGCTGATTTCTGTGTGATGGCAATAAACACCCTGTAGACTAGCATGTTTATCAAGCAATGAATTCCTGCATATTTCCAGCTACTGCTGTCACCTGTAATAATCTTTTTTTCATGTGTATTCTTGTCAACTTTACATGGAGAAAGGGATGTATTTTCTGACATATTTATAACAAGTCATCACTTCCTTGCTGTGTCTCTGTGGCTGTTACATGGGCAGCTGGCTAAATTCTGTGGCTGTAGTACACTAAAGTGGTGTGTGTGGTTGAGAACATAGGCTGATTTTCTGTCATTATGAAAAAGAGCTGCCTGATGCATTATGGATGCTTTTCAGCTCATTATCTGCTCAAAGACCTACCCATGAAATACTGGATTGTTAGTGTTTCGGGAAAGGACATTTTTTGGGGACAAGAAAATGAACAGGGATATCTTGCAGTGCTGAGGAACAAAGACAAACAACAGGTAAACTTCAGTTGATAAAATTACACAACTGTTTTGGAATGCCAGACTGAAAGTAGTTGTGGTTGAAATCATGCTGAATTATCAACTCCTATGTAGACTTTCTTTTCTCATGTGAAAGTCTTTTACAGATGAGCAGAGACATTTGCCCTAAGGAGCAAGTGAGACTTCACAGGACAAATAGAAATCCAGGCATATACATGACACACACGTATAGAAGTGAATTGTTTGCTAAGTGAAATATTTGCCTTAAAATATTTGGCCCAAACAAATGCACATTTTCTGTTAGAGGACTTTGTTTTATCTTAGGTTCTAATTTATGTTTTTTCCCCTCAAAGACACATTACTGAGTACTCCTACAGCTATGATCTGTAAGTGTGGCTGATGCAGAAATAGATTTTACTTCAGATTGCTGAAGGAGATATATATACTGTTGTGCAAGGCTAAAATCCTGCTCTAGTAGGCATTCATGTTAGATAATAGCACAAGAATACTTGATGTGTTAGAAAATCCTCTTCTTGTGATTCACCACCTTTGTTTAGTGTGGAGTAGTGCTCCAGGTTGTATTAGGTTATAAAACATTTGTTAGAGTAGAATGCTTCAGTCAATAGGGAAAAACAGAGGTTTTCTGTATTTTCTAGCACATTCTGCCTACCTCTTTTCTGCTTAAAAATGTGAAATCTATATAATATTCTACATAAAATGAACATGATTTATTAATGCTTTAAACTAGAACAAAGTGAAAAGACACATTTTTTTTTACTTAAATAACACCTGCCTAGCTATAAAATGTGTCGACTGAGTATAATGCATATCCGCAGTGCTGAGCTCCACTCAGTCGAATTATTTTTAAATGCATATGAATAGCTATCTTATCTCATCTTCAGAGCTCCCTTAGGAAGGCTGCTTTTTTAATTTTCTTTTTTTTTCCCTCACTCCCCTGACTCCCTTTTCAATGACAGATTTGGTTCTGATAAAAAGCTAGTAGACTGAAGGCTCATAATTAAAAATAACAAAAAACCTATATGAAGTCCCAGGTTTGTTTCTTCTTCTCCTTTGTCCTCTGCATACAACAGAATCCAGGAGCTGGACAGTGGCCATCACTTGCCACTCTAGAATTTTAGCCATTACTTTCTTTTTCATGTTTGGACTGGTTTCCTGGAAATGCAGGTTCTCTGTACCTCTGAGCTTGGACAGAATTACTATGGTGGCACAGGGGCAAAGAGAGAAAGCATGCCATAAATTTTATGGAATCATAGCTACTTAGCAGGGGAATTGAGAAGGAAATTTCCATATGTTGAGTGAATCTGCATTCCAGTGGCATGAGTGCTTACTTTTTCTTTTCTTATCTAAAGTTGTTTGGGTTTTTTCCACATATGACTCTTGATTGAGGTGCCAAAATGGTCTTTTTTAGTATCAGTGTATGTCTAGTTCTGCTGCTATATAGTTGAGTGTGGATACTTACTCCTCACAACTACATCCAGTCCTTCTCCAAGCCAGAACAGAACTCAAAAGCATGCACAGAATTGCCAAAGTAGACTAGAAATATTCCCACAATAAAAGTTTTTATGACACTTGTAGCATAGGGCACCTCTTTTGTTACCTTTTTAATGCACCATACATGCAATGTGCTTAATTGCTGTGTGATTTAATGGCCACAATCACTATAGTACAAATGATAAGAAATAGAATAGTTGGCTCTGTAAGTGTAGGAGCAGTCCTTGTCTCAGGACAGCAGTGAAACAGCACAACTGTTGCATGCCTGAAATTCCTATTAAACATTATAGGTTAGTTTGTATGCCTTTGCAACCCATTATTTAGACCCAAAGGAAAAGCAGATACTGTGCAAACACCTATTAAGATTCCAGTGTGCGTTTCTTTATTTATGATAATTTCTTTTGACTTAGAAATCCAGGGCTTTCTTAAGGCTGGTAAAGAATCTCCCATAAATAGAAAAGTATGTGAAATTCCAAAATATTAACCAAATCTATACCCTTGAGCTAGGGATTAATAGAAATCAGGAGTGAGTTCTTATTTTATCTAGGTCACTTAATTCATGCTTCTCTTATGTATGATTCAGACGGGAGGACAGGAATTCCCTGGCATTTAAAGATATATAGAATATGTATTAATCTTGGCTAAAATTAGTGATTTTTATGTTCCTGGCAGGTGGTCTCCTGCTGTACTTTTCCAGGAAGAATAACTCACAATCACAATCATTAAATCTCCTTCTTATTCTCTAAAATCCCTCTTCAAAACTCCCCTCTCTCATAGTGCATAACTATGTTTACTACTACTGACTGGAGAAGACTTCTGACAGCCTATTAATTACACATTTTTTTAACTCTGTCTTCTTTTCCCTATCCCTTTCTTACCTTGTGATCCTCATTGCTACCCCATTGTGTGTTTAATTCACTTTTTAAATCTACCTCAAGCTGCCCAGCCTTCTCAGAGGAGGGATTCTCAGTCTGCTATATTGTACTGCACCTACTGCAGTAGATCCCAACTACTCCTTCCATGCTACTGTGATATTTACACTAAAGAAATTACACTAATAAGCAAATTATTGTTTTCTGTGTGATGTTGGGAAAGTAGCAATACTGAGACATTTACACTGATTGCAGCCTAGCTAAGAACCCTTTCTCTATTCAGGTGGATTCAGACATTCTATGAGACGTTTCAACATGAAAAATATTTTGTTTGCTCTTTTTCCCAATCAGCTTTCTGAAGATGTGCTCAATACCATGCAAATATTAAGCCCAGATAACTCAAGGAGATAATCCAACAACCAAAAAATATGGGAATTTTTAGCTTCCATTATAAAACTTTAGAAAGGAAATTAACAGAGACCTTAGTGTACTGATGGGACTGTGTGACATGTACCAACTGCTACATAAAAGTTATAAAAACAGATGGCTCTTATTTGAAAGTCTTTTCCTCGTGAAGTCAATTGTTTAATCAAGTGCATGTGATGTACATACTGTAATGTTGAGAAGGCCCTGTTGCGCTTTGCACTTTGATCACTTTTCTTAATGAAACTGGAGCTGAAATTAGTTCATTTACTCATGAATCACAAGGACTTCAAAATGCAAGGGAAAAATAAAGGCTTTTAAAGAAATTGAGCTAGAAAAGTAATTAAAAAAAATCATTTTTTAAAAAATTCTCTTTTATGAACACACAAAGATTGCCAAAATTACAATAAACAGTATTGAGTAGTATGTGGCCCTAAATACTGAGAAATTACTTCTAGTTGTTGATGATTTTCACAGCAAATGAGCAACTTAAAGAACTGAGTGTCTCTGTAAAAACAAAATGGTCTTACTCTTCATTTAGAGAATAGCACATATAATCTGGAGGTTTTTTTCTTATCAAAATGATTCTAAATAGATTAATTTATCCTGGCCATGTACTGGGTAAGTTCTTCACTCTTCACCTTGCTATCCACATGGATTCTTTGACAAACACAGTTCAGAGTCTTTTTACTTCTTTAGTCTCTACCTGCAATAATTATGGCAAACTGTTAATTTTTAGGTTTTTTGAGTAGAGTAGAATAACAAAATATACACTGAACATCTTGAGACCTGAGTTAAATACTTTGGTTTTGTACCGATTGCTCTTCATCTCATTGTACTGAAATCTATGGGGTTACGTTTAATTGTATTTATACCAATGTGAGTGAAAACTGAAACTGCACCATCTTAAATGATAAAATTCACTATATATAAGTAATTGGATTTTGTTACTAGGGATTTATTTGTGACATGGCTATGTGAAAATTGCATCACTTTTTTGCTTTTCTGTCAGGAACTATGATTTTCTGTTTAGTCAGTATTAACCTGTGGATTTGGCTGGAAGCTTTAAAAACCTGTAGGCATAGCATGATGTAATTGTCAGTGTAGTGTTGGTTAATGTAGAAAAGGTTAATTTAAATTAATTTCAGGGATAGCAGCAATTTTGGTGATATGTGCTCAGCTGTTTGGCTGGTAATCCCAAGGTAAGTGGCAATAATGAATTGAAAAGTTGATATCATCACTACATGAAGCGAGATCTCTGGAATAATTTTTCTCTTATTCCCAAACGATCAGGGCAATATGCAATGTATTGTCTTCCTTCTCCTAAGAGCCATCCCATTGCATCTTAAAACATTGAAGAATGAAAGTATTCTGCATTAGAAAATTGAGGATCTATGCTTTCCTCTGTAAGCCTAAAACAGGCTCTTCTTCCATAGCCACAAAAAGATTTTAGGCAATAAATGATTTGGTCTGTAGAGAAAGGCATTACAAGGCCTCAGCAATGTGCTGCACAAGTGACATGCTTTCTAACTGTCTTTAAATTTTCATTGTTTCATGAATGGAAAGCAATGTTTTATGAGAATCAAATACGAAGAATTAGTAAAATCTACTGTAATTATAATATATTAATTAACATAAATACCAAACTATTTAGAAGGCTGGAATAACATTAATTTTCAATCAAATGTAAGGTGATTGTGGCCTTTAGAATTTTTAACACTCTGCTTTGAAAGGGTTTAGACATGGTGGCTTATTTCTGTTATTACTAGAAAAGATAATTAATAGGGGCTAGATATATTCCTTGAACTATAAATGAAACAAATGCATTCCATGATTTTTCATGATGTCCATTTCACTGGAGATAAGTTTTCTCTGAATTCTTTGAAGGAAGTCAAATTAAGTTCAAATGCATTTGTTAAAAAGCAAGCCTTCATCGTGAATGTATTTTCATGGCAAGAATACGCCTGTTCTCAGGGTAGTTCACCTTTCCACATACACAGATATTTCTTAAAGTCTACATGGACTACATGGAAATAAGAGATCAAGCCTACTACAAAGAGATCTGTGGAAGAAGTACTGAACTAAGTGCCATGTTTCATCCTGCCTTCAAGGAGCTTGTAAGAGCAGCTAGACAAGAAGGCATTTAGGTCTATATTTATTGAAACTCCAGTGTAGTCTTATTGCACAGTGGAATTTGCTTTTGTGCTCTGAATATTTGTGGGTCTTAGATTGTCAAAGAATGTATTTCTCTTTTAGATGATGGGTATTTGGATGGTCCCCAGAGCAGATATAAAAAGTACATTTTGAAGAAGCTCATCTTCGCTGTTCTGGAGCTGTATTCTACATCTGTTGCATGTAAATTACTTTGAGGGAACATGCGGATACGTTGAGGACATTGCTACAACATTTGCAGGCCTGATGGTACCCTAATCACTAATACTTCAGCAGGGGTGCCGAACTGCATTACCAGCTTAAAATTCTTGATATCTGATATGGACTGCTGTGCTTTGTTTTCTTGGCTGGCTGTTTATGAATCTGCTCCTGGCAATGCAAGGAACAAAAGGGATCGGCTACATCTTAAATAGTTATTACATGCCTATAACAGCAGCAAGAGGGCAAGTGAGAATCTGACTACACAAGCAATGAAAGACGTAACATAAATAATTTTTTTTCTGTAAGTGAATACATTTTTCTTTTTAGTATAATTCTATCTCAAGAAATGCATTTTGATTGAAATGACAGAGCAGTGAAATTTCTAAGATTATTATTACTATATTTTGATCTTTATTGGTATGAAATAATCTGGAGTTATGCACTTTTGCAGATGAAGTTTAGCAGCTGGTTTCTCCATGGCTTAGACAAACATTGATGCAGGGGCTTATTTTCAGTGGTGTGGACAGCATTTCATGACAGGCTCATAGAATTGCTCACACACCACAAAGTTTTAGGTTCTGAAAAGGCAGCAGGTAGCACTATGCACCAAGACTATAGGAACATACTACAGAAGGTAGTGTCATTTGTATGAAACAGCAAGACTACAGCCAAGGAAATAGTGTGCCTTCTTCCCAAACCACATGGTTTGTTTAGAAGTCTTGGTAAGAAATGTGGTGGAGGTCTTGAACCTGGTTGCTCCTATGTGGACTTGTTCAAAAGAAGGGATAAATATGACAAGCTTTCCTATGACACTGCAAACCAGACAGCTGGTGTATAGTATGACCTTGTTTATTGTGAAAGAAAACAGTTACTGGTACTGAGCAGGTTGTTGAAGATGGCTATAGAAAAAAAAAGAAAAAGGAGTGCTATTACATCTGGATGACAAAAAGGTAGTTCTGAGGGTGGAGAGGAGACGAGACAATGGGATAAGGGGTTTTATAACTACTTTATGTTCACATATGACTCCAATAGAAACATCCACTTCAGTTAATGCAGAAATTCAGATTTATTTTGATGTCTTGAGTCATCATCATATCCATTTCACAGAGATATTCTCCTGAAATGTTTTCTTCTTCCCATTCCTCTGATTATTGTGTCAGTGTGAAATCCAGGCTGGTAGAGATTTAATCTCCACAGTCATTTTGGAAACACACAAAAGAAAAATCTTGCAGAAAAAGTAGGAGGGATTTGTAAGCAGAAAATAAGTAAACATGAAGAAGTGATGAATGCTCTATCCAGTGCTTGTTTAAATACAAATGATAAATTATGTTGCTCCCCAAACAAAAGCAGCCACTAGTTCGGAACAATTCTCCACTGTACTAGAAGGCAAATGTAGCCCTTGAAGTCTACATTTGGTAATCCTGAGAGTAGACTTCAAAGTCTGTTGACTGACTGCTGGTAATCTTTAAGAGTTAGATTTGTTCTATGACTTTTTGCTAACTGAGCTTGTGTGGTGATAAAATTAATAGCCTAGAGTACTTACAGGTAACTTACAATATCTATAAACTAGTGACTTATTTAATAACATAATGCTAATATTACTGTGTAAAAGAGTTGATGAGAATAACAATTAACTGATGTTTATGAATCTTTGACATCCTTGTATGAAAGACTTTATATACAGCAAGTGCCAAATATGATGATTATCACCAGCAAGATCCTTCTGACTCTAATTAGATGATTGAAGGGCAAGCCCTTAAACAATGCTGCACAGGACAAGCTGTTCATCACTGAATGTCTTAAAATTTTCTTTTTATTAGCATGTTAAGTAAATTAAGGGAACACCTATGTACTGCACTTTCTTTCTTGCTTTTTTTTCACTAACATAATTTTGGGGATTGGTTTTGCTTTCATTTACCTCAAAATTACTTGCTGAGGAGGAGTGTAGATTTTCTCTGTGAGCAGAAATAGTGATTGTTGATTCTTGCTTATTGTAGTCTGCCCAAGCACACAGAAATATAAATAAAGCTAATGTTTGCATGTATGCTGTAGTTTAGTTTGGGAACAAGATTACTGCATGGTATTTCTCTTAAGATTTTTTTGCAGTAAACTGTAAAGAACACAGAAGCTCAGAGAAGTAGTCTAACACACTAATACTACATATTACCTTGAACCTCTGTCTTGAGCCCCCACAGTATCCAGCTAAACTGAGAAAGTGTGGTCTGGATGATCAGGTAGTGAAGTGGATTGTGAACTGGCTGAAGGAAAGAAGTCAGAGAGTTGTGGTCAATGGGATATAATCTAGTTGCAGTCTTGTATCTAGTGGAGTCCCTCAGGGGTTGGTACTGGGACCAGTACTATTCAATATATTCATCCATGACCTGGATGAGGGAACAGAGTGCATTGTCAGCAAGTCTGCTGACGACACAAAACTGTGAGGAGTGGCTGACACACCAGCAGGCTGTGCTGACATTCAGTGAGACCTGGACAGGCTGGAAGGTTGGACAGGGAGAAATCGAATGAAATACAACAAGGACAAGTGGAGAGTCTTGCCTCTGGGAAAGAACAACCCCATGTACCAGTATAGGTTGGGGATTGACTTGTTAGAGAGTAGCATGGGGGAAAGAGACCAGGGGGTCCCGATGGACAGCAGGATGACCATGAGCCAGCAATGCGCCCTTGTAGCCAAGAAGGCCAATGGCATCCTGGGCTGTATTAGAAGGGCTGTGGTTAGTAAGTCGAGATTGGTTCTCCTCTCCCTCTACTCTGCCCTGAATATTGTGCTCAGTTCTGGACCCCTCAGTTCAAGTAGGATGAAGAAGTGCCTGAAACAGTCCAGCGCAGAGCCACAAAGATGATTAAGGGTGTGAAGCATCTCCCTTATGATGAAAAGCTGAGGGAGCTGGGTCTCTTTAGCTTGGAGGAGTCTGAGGGGTGACCTCATTCATGTTTATAAAGACATAAAGGGCGAGTGTCAGGAGGATGGAGCCAGGCTCTTCTCTGTTATGTCCAATGATAGCACAAGGGGCAACGGGTGTAAGCTGGAGCATAAGAAGTTCTGCAGAAACTTAAGGAAAAACTTTTTCACTGTGAGGGTGACCGAACACTGGAACAACTGCCCAGAGGGGTTGTGGAGTCTCCTTCTCTGGAGACATTTAAAACCCACCTGGACACGTTGCTATGTGACCTGCTGTAGGTGTTCCTGCTCTGGCAGGAGGGTTGGACTAGATGATCTTTCAAGGTCCCTTCCAACCTTTAACATTCTGTGATTCTATGATTCTGTGATTTCCTGTCATCTGTCTGCACCTGTGGTATTTTTAATCACAGTGCTCACCCAAGTGATATATGCTTAAAAAATTAGTTGTGGCCTTAGTAATATGGTCCTAGACAAAAATTGCTTAACATGGAGACAAAGTCTTCTCTTCTCTCCCTAACAACATTATTGAGGACCAGCTCCATTTGATCTTAAATAAATTAAAATCTTTTGTTTCAGCTTTTGAACAAAGTTCACATTCACCTCAGAAGTTTCAGCTTGGCAGTAAAGATGGACATTCTCTGATATGCCAATGTTTGAAGAAGGCATGCAACCTCTTAGAGAATTGTCCTTTCATATTCTAACAGAAGATCAGCATACGTATGCGTGTATATGCTCACACATGCAAGTCTGTGAAGGGGTCATCATCACTACTGTCTTCAAAGTGAAACTCAGAAGATACAGTGTAGAAAGTATTTTTAGAATAACAGGTAACAGTGGTCCCATACTGAGATCAAGACTTTTGTCCAGGTCTTCAAGGTCTTCAATGAGGAAAGAACTCAGTTTTGTTAGAGGTAGTTTCAGACCTGGGCACTTTATTTTTTTCCGCTGTACATATTTTCTACATTATTTTGGTTTCTACTGATAAAATACTGACACAATACTCCGCTGGTAGCCTAGCCACAGTTTGTGTTCTTCATTCAGAAAGAAGTAACAGGAAAGCAGAACTATCAAACAAAATCTTGGTTTATCTGCTTGTTTTGTACAGCACTAAAACTGTTAATCTGTACATATATAGCTGGCTTTATCTGTGCAGGTAAAACTGGTAGGATGTGATGTTGTCTAGTAACCTCTTTCCACCAGTCAGACCAATGCAAAGAAGCCCAGCACACATTATCTCTTCACTGTGCAGCAAACCTTCATTCAAGGGTCAGTGGAGTGAGGTCCATGTTGTTTGCAGGAGTTGTGTGCAGGTGCAGGTGAGCCAGCATTTCTGTTGAACTTTGTAATAAGACTACACAGGCATGCTTACATCCTCTGAATAAGAAGGGCTACAGACCTGCTCCATCGTTGCAATAAAAGGGGAATGGGCAAAGCAAGAATATGTATGAACATGCTGCATAATGATACTGAGCTGATGTCAATTCCTCTGCTCCTGAAATAGTGTGTCCCAACAATGGAGCTGCAGTTAGCTCATTTTGAGTGATGGTGTTCTGACACATACAGATTCATAGTGCTAGATTTCCTGTGTAGGTCAAACTCTCACTATAGGTAAGAGAAGATCTCTTCAAAACTTTTTTCTTCTTTCCCTCATTCCCTTTCTTGCTGTTTCCCTACCTCACTGTACTTATGGATATATGTATATACGTGCATATGTATAGATTCTTATCATTTTGCCTTTATTGAAGAGAAGGCTTATTTTACAGACAAATCAATTAGGAAGCTGTGTATTAAATTGTTATCTGACTGACTTTAACATAAAAGATATTATGGCAATGTTCCATAAATATATAGATTTTCCATATGAAAGCAAATTAGAATTTTAATTACCATTTTCAGTAAAGGTAGTCTTGAGTTACTTTCTTCCTCATCTCCTAATAGTAAAAGCTAAGATTTTTCATATTTATAAGAGGGGAGTGAGATCAGTCTTTCTTTTCCTCCAACATTACATCCTTTTAACTCTGATGATATGAGTAGTTCTGATACTTCTGTTAGTAGTTCTTCACTTTCTGTATTTGCTTAGCAAAAATTCAAGGTTTTCTTGTCTGACCATTGTCTCAAGAATCCTTAGTACAGCAGTGATATCTTAGATTAAATGTCTTGCTTTAATTAGTTAAATGTAACTGTCACAATTAGGGTCAGGGTGGCCCCTTTAGACCTATAACATACGCTCTCTGTTAACCCCCCTCCCTCCCCAAAGGGGAAGAGAAAGGGAATAAGGGAGAAAGACTTAGCGATTAGAAAAGGAAACTAGAACAGTTTTAATGAAAATTAAATTAATAATTATAAAAATGGAATATATACAAATATATACAAGACCAGTATCGGACCCAACCCCCCTGATGGTTATTACATCACCGTCACCCCTGATGTTGTGAGCAGGCACCGGGAGAGTCCCAGACTGGGCCCCGCAGCAGACGGGAGCTGTGTTGAGGAGCTGGAT
>WTSP01022273.1:0-17665 GCA_025331215.1 Actenoides lindsayi | reverse complement strand
GTTGAGGAACTGGATTCTGGTACTTTGTTCAGGAACACACAGACTGGATAGCAGGCAGAACGGACAGAGTCCTCTTTGGGTGCTCCGAGGAAGGAACAAAAAGAAGACCCAAGCCAAGCCAAGCAAAGTTGGCAAAGCAGCCCAAGAGGGTAGAAGAGCCCAGAGACCCCTCGGATCCCTCAGCCTTAAGCCGAATATGACCTATATGGGACAGAATACATCGCTGATCAGTTTAAGGTCACCTGTCCTGTCTGCTCCTCCCTGCAGGTGCAGCCTTTTACTTTTCTGCACTCCCCAACGTGGTACATAAGATTCATCAGTGGCCTCGGTCTGCACACCAATCCTTGGTAGTAACTCTAAACATGAGTTGTTATCACTGCTAGAAGCAGACACTGTGAGAACAGGCTGCTACCTTCAGAAAGTACAGTTAATTATAAGAACTGAGCTGTAAAGTAAAATCACTGAACAGAATTAGTTCTGTTCTCACTCAAACCAGGACAGTAACACAAACTGATTTCAAGACCTGAAAGCAGTTTTTTTTCTGGCATGTGCCATGGACTTAAGTTCAGTGGAAAACCTCAAAGAACAGTAGCAATTTAAGGTTCTCCATTGTGCTCCATCAAGGTACCTCAAGGCTCATATACCATATGAATAATGAGCACTGAGAGAAAAGGCTGTTTTATTCTGCATATCTTTATTCATTTTCTTCTCAGCTAGCCTTTCTACTTTGGGTGCTAAATGGTGGAAGATATGGCATGGATGTTGCTGCACTGTAAGTAGGAATGGATTTCAGCCATTTCACAAAAGCTTCTTTGATGCTGGCAACTTACATTCAATTCCTGCTATTCCAGCTGTGTCATTTCCTCCTTTGCTCTGCTGTATATACAGATCCATATAATGTGCTAATGATGGGTCTATTGTTTGAGCTTTACAGTCACAAATTAGAGTTTATCTGCACAAATGCACTGGTGGTACAAGCTACTTTCATGAGATACTAGATTTGAGTACTTGGTCTGCTTGCACTGTATTGAATTATTCACAGTTGTAGACTTAGCTGCTGTCCGCTGTCTTGCTTCTTGACTACATTTTAGCATTAATTAGAAGTCTAAGGTATTGAAGCTAATTTTTAAATTGAACAGAAAACTTCAGTCTCCAAAATATCCTGCTTGGGTAGAAACTTCTTAAGTAGTTTTATTGACCTATGGCTACAAAAGCTTTTGGTTTGGCATTGTATTGTACATTTTCAGATATATGCCCTTTGTGGTGGTTAGTCATTATTTCAACTGTCAGCCACATTCCTAGCCCCTTTAGACAGCTAGACAACTGGAACAACCTAATGCAAAGCTAACTTTATAAATCCTAGTAGTATTAATTTTTTTTACAAAATTAAAAGTAAAGCAAAATTTTATTTGCCACCCCTTTTTTTTTTTTTTTTTTTTTTTTTTTTTTTTGCAGAGGCATGAGTACATTTCATAAGGAACCACTGATGCTGATTTTGTATGTCTAAATGGATAATTCATCCATATTGAGTTTGTCTCTATCAGCATGACAGTGCTTATCTGTAATTTAATTTGCAATGTGTCCTTTCTTTATCCCTGCCTAAGAATCAGTGTTTAAACATAGGAAATCTGAAGGTTATAGGAGTTCATGCATTTTAATCAGTACTTCTATAGAAAGCAAGCACAGAAGAATTTCTTATAACAGATATTTTTTTTTTGTCTCCCTTTGCTTCATTAATCTACATTGACTTGTGGTGACATTGAGGTATTGGAGAAGGAAATGATCTTTTATTAGAGAACAGAGCAGAGAGATTATTTGATTCCTCTCCTGTGATAATATAAAGATTCTTTATCTAGGGCATTGCATCATTGCATTCAGTAAGGAGATTTAATTGTCATTTAAAGTCAACCATCAATGACACTTCTATACAGTAGATCACAGTAGCTTGTCATACAACGACAAAGAATTTCCAGAATCCAGCTTCTGAATCTGGATCCCATCTGCCACTGAGTCCAGTCTGGAACTTCCCCAGGGCCTACTCCATAGCATCAGGGGTGATAGTGATGTAATTGCCATCAGGGGAGTTGGATTCAATATTGGTTTCTTATATATTTGTATATGTTTCATTTTATTATTATTTTCATTAAAGCTGTTTTAGTTTTCTTTTCCAATTCATAAGTCTCTCTCCTTTATTCCTTTTCTCTTCCCCTTTGGGAAGGGAAAGGGCTTAATAGAGAGCATGTAATTCATCTAGTGGTTGGCACATGTCCAACCCTTGACACCACTTCATAGCAGGAAATACATAATTTTTATAACTGAGAAATATTTATGTTTGCTTCATCCATTTTGTCCAACTTTATCTAGAGAATCAAGCTTGATCTTCACAGACTCTGGAAACAGACTGGATAGAAGTCAGTTGAAAATTGAACACTTTCTTTTGCATGTCAAAATACGGGAGAAGATACAGACAGGTAGCATAGATCCATGCCATCACCTTCTAGAGGTTTGTAGAGAAGTATTAACCAATTCTTCTACTCAGTCATGCACTGCACTACCTGGTGCTCACATAAATTTCTCACATTTGTACTGAGAATGCCTTTTTAACTCTTTGGAGTAATTTAAATCTTTGGTTTTCTCCAACAGACAAAGTGTGTAATGAACCTTGTCCAGAATCCAGAACTTAGAAAAATCTGCACAATCATTGCCTTTTAGGTACCGTCTTTGAATTTATCAAGAGCTCTTTCTTTGGAACTCTTTTATTTCTTCCCTGTACATTCTTTGTAACCTTTGAATTATGTGAAGGCAATAGAAAGTAACACAATCTCGCTATACAGCAACTGTCCCTTTCACCAGTTTCTACATGTCTTTTGCAGTTAAGCCTAATGTTCTTTGTGACACTTCAGTGAATCCTGAACAGTTCATAGTACAAAATCATGCAGAGAGGGAGAATATAGCTATATTTTTCAATTAATATATTGAGATAATCAGTCATTTGTTAGGACTTAGAAAGTTTGTTTAGCTGCTTTATTTACTGACTGAGATTTTAAAGAACCATTGAAAGAGGAGAAAATAAATACCCACGTTATATCTCTGTGATAAGTCTGCTTGGCTTTCTTAAAAGAAAAAAGCTTTGGTAAATTAATACCTCTAGGAACCTATTCACCATACTGGATGGAGTGTTATTGCCATTTATAGTATAATACTGCAATTTGATTACTCAGGCAGGGTTCAAATTGAGATTTAAAAAAAAAGGAATGATGCTATAGTTAATGACTATGCTTATTAAATATTTTTATCATTACATGCAGGTAGAAATCCCACTGTTCTGTATGCTCCAGAAATGCATGCCTAACTATGGTCCATAAAAATTTAACAAAACAAAATTGGAAACCATTAGTATGTTTCATTATTTTTCCTCTTAGAATCTGTCTTATCATATATCAAATCAATCAATTCTTGTTTAAAGGGCAACTTGAATGAAGATTTAGACTTGACAGTAATTTTTTTATTGACTCCTCTTTGTCAGATAGGCATCATTTCTGAGGGAGACAACTGTGTCCATGTTGCATCACACAGGTTAACACCATTTATGTCATATTTGGACACCAGATGTCAAGGTCAGTACATTGTGAGGAAGATATGTGGGGGTACTTGTTTTGCTTTGGGAATTATTATTTTTTTCTGCAATAAAAAAAATAAATTCAAATGGGAAATCTTTAAATCATCTTTATGTTCTGAATCCCTTACAAATTCCTCATGGATTAATTGGAGTTTATCTTGCATTTTTTGCAAAGATTTCCTTTTGAACTATTCATTTCCAAAACATTCATTATTTTTTGAAGCACTAGAACCTGTTAGTCATATACATGTAACTTATATTAGTGCAAATTACTGTTGGTGCTCTGGAGTATCATGAAGGATATGTAACTTCACGCAAATGTGTCTGGTGTCTCATTTCCACTGATCCTATTGTTTACTATGTAAAATGCTGAGTTTCTTGATTAGAGTCTTTTAATTTCAGTACAAAATATACTAATGTCTAAATTAGTTTGGCTTGAGTTTGCACAAATATGTGAGAAATCAAATGTGAATCTATAACAATATCTAGTCCTACATTTGGTGAATTTAGACAGAAAAAGTGCAGTAATTCAATGAGACTATTTTTCAAGTATGATTTCAGTAAAACCCAGTATTTGCAAACTGTGTTGCACTGTGGGACCATCCACTATGACTATTAATGGAAACTTTTTTTTTTTTCATGTCATTAACATATTTTCTTGTAATTGCATGTTTCCTGTAAACACATAAAAAAAGTAATCATTTCTAGACTCAGTCTTATTGAGGTTCTACTTCCCCTTATCCAAGACACAAGTAGGTGTATGGTAGGTGGCATCCAGAATCTTTTACATGTTGAGCCAAATTCTGCACCCACATAAATATACAGAAGCATGTGAGAAATTAGCAAGGTAGGATATGACTTTACAGCTTACTTGGGCTTAAGAGACCTTTTTTATATTGAGCAACGTCCCAGTTTATCTTTGGCTGTTATTTTCTTGTTCCAAAGAAAACCTTCTTGTCAACTTCACTTCTGCAGTGGGACAGAATAACAGATTTTTGTGAAAGCATTCTAAAATCATTTTGGTTTAAAGCATTTTAAGAAAAAAATGACTTTCACCTGAAGATACAATTGGGTTTCTTTTTAGGCTATGTATTGTTTTCCTGCTGAAACATACTTAATTTCTAACTATGCAAACATAATATACTTCTTAAAATGTAAACTTAAAAAAGCTAGCTAGGGATATTCATTCTCTTATTTCCTGTGATAGTCTTCTTTAATTACAAAAACATAATATAGCTTTTACAGAGACAAAAAATAAATGGTTATCTTTCTAGACACATTTACCTAACAAGTCTTAAAGCAAAAATGAGCAATTACCCATTCATATATTGCAATTTAACTTCCTACAATATCATCAGTGTAATATAAATGCAACTCAGAGGATCATTTCATTCCAGCAAGACAATGCACCCACGTTAACTAGACAGATAAATTTTTTGCTGAAGTTTCATCTACTTATACAAATTAGTAAGCAGAGAGTGCTAGCTCATGACTCCAGTAAAATTCATGAATAAAGTAGACAAATATCATACTTCTGAACAGGCATGAAACATGTATCTAGAATAATTATTTAGTTCAGATTTGGGGTGGTTATGCATACCTATCACCCTGGTCATACCTGCTTCTTACAGTCAGTGCAGGACTATCCCTCCTTGAAAGACTGCTCTGAGGAAGGAAAAAGTGGAAATATTTTCATGGGTCTTACTTTTGGACTTTTCAGGGAGCAGATACAAAGATCTTCAGTTTTGTGTGGACCTTTATGAAATTCAAAGATGCCTTCTCATGTTGAATCTCTCTTTGGATGAGCTGTCATACCATAAAATCTTAGTGAGCATAGCAATGAAAAAAAAAAAAGTTCTCCTTACTGATGAAAATTTAAGCATTTTTGGACTGACTCCTTATGAAGTGCCATGGACTTATCTAAGCTGGAGGATGTTCAGGGAATGACGTCACAATGAAAAACATTAACATGTTAGGACATCATCTCAAAAAACTTTATTTTCTCTGGTTACATTGAAGTGATAGAAGCAGGATTTTTTACAAATCCTACTTGTATGAAATGGTATGATGTCAAAGGTCCAAATAATTCAGTATAAAATTCCTGCAAATTATCAATTATTGCAGAAACAGTTGTAAGATATTCCCTTGATAATACTAAAAATAGATGGAAGATTTCTCTGCTCAGTAGTTCGGAAGCTTTAAATCTCCTTCCCAACAACTGTTTTTGTACTTGATGGTGTCTGGTTTAATCCTTAATATTTTCTGTCTACTTTTCGTTATGTTCAGTTATTTGACAACCTGCTAAGTTCTTGACTGTGGTAGTGCCCTGCGTTGACAGCTAGTTGAATGTTACTGGGAATAAGTAATTGATAAGTTTTAAATACTGACAGTACTATCTGTCTGTATTCAGCATTTATGATTTATTGAATTAGGAAGTGAAACAAAGCCTCCTGTTTCTTTTTACATAGTTTTATTGTTTTGAAAAACTTGTACTTCCTTTTCAGTTGCATTTTTCCAAAGATCAGTTCTCTTTTCCATTTCTCTTCTATAGAATTTTTTGTCTGTCTCTAAGCACATCTGTCTCCTGATGCCAGAATTTTCTGGTTTCTACTACATCCTTTTTGTGAAGGGGCAGCCAAATCTGAAGTTGAGTGTTTAAGGGATAAAACTTTATTACTTTCATTAATCACTCGGATAATTACCTCTGTCATTCCTCAGAATTTTATATTCTGTCACATGGTTTTCCTTGCCATTGTCACTTGATGATCATGCTCTTACTAAATCCACCAATAAACATTTAATGTAATTCTCAGTATGGAAAAACAGAAGCTCAACTACCATATTTGCTCTTGATGTAAACAAATTATATGAACCATATGTTTGATCATTAGTAATATTTTAAGAGCTTGAGTCCTTATGTTTTACTCAGAACTGTGTATAAGACCCTACCATAAGACTTTCAGGAGGCTATATATACTGCCATCTAACTCTTGGTTTTATTTCACCATTGTACAGAATTCCAGGGGTTAGGTAAAGATGTCATCTTCTTTCCTTGAAGAAACCTTTCTGATTAGACTACATCTCATTTTAGCACCTTGGTCTTTGTGATTCATCATCCCTGTGTGCTTAGTTCGTCTCTCCCTCCCCCGCCCGATATATTTTTAAGGATGCAGGTATGAGAATTTCATCTGTGTATGAATGCACTCCATGCTGTAAGGGTGAGGTTCTGCCCATATGTATAAAATAAAGCTGAAGGGTTCGGGGCACAAGCATATCGATGTCAAAGGGCTTCCTCCTACCATGCTTCAGCATCAGAGAAGGACAGTCCTCATACTATGTCCAGGCATGCTCTGGAAAGAAGGATCTAACTGTTTCCTATTTAGTCCGTATGATTCTCTTTCCCCCTCTGAGCCCTGTGGTGTTCTTCACTCTCATGTACAGTGTTGCGCAGTTCAGCCCATGATTCTGTTTTCATATGTATTTTCTAGATGAAAGGTTTTGACAGTTCAGATGAGGTGAGCATCTTGTTTCTTTTTATTTGTGTTAGGATGAGTGTAACTAATTTTGGAGTACATCAGTTCTAACACCTTTCTCCTTGGCTACCTGAAGCATATGTATGTGTTTAGAAATGCTTCATGAATTGGATTAAAATGATGGAGGGTAATGTCCACTTTATTTCTAATAGACACAGAATTGCACCATTAAAAACCTTGTCAATGCACTTTATTTTAGATGCTTTATAAATGGTGCTACTTGATGTTCTTTTAGTTCTTCAAGCAAAATAGGGGACCTTTTCTACAGACAAATGTGTTTGCTATTGTCATCGAAAAGCCTGGGCTCTGGGCTGCACATGTAGAGTCAGAAAATACTATTGAAAGCTACAGACCTGCTGAAAAGAGGGAACCTGAGTTCTGCTGCATGTCTGGTTTTGCTCAAAGTTGCAGAGCTCTGACACTGTCAAGCTCAATCAGCCAGTTCTGCATGTTTTCTTATATTTCTGAACTGTGAATTTACACATAATATAACACAATGCATCTTCTTTAACCCAGCAGATGTAGTCCATGAGGACTACCTCTTAGAAACTCCCTGTGAAATAGTTCTCCATCTTAGAGTAATTATTGCAGAAATGGAGATAACCAATAACTCTGTACGCTCTAGTAATTCCTAGCTGCTGGAAGTAAGGATACAGACATCATTTAGTGTAGCCCCAGGGCTGTGATGCCATATGCTAAAAGCTGAAATGGCCTTTTGGCAACTATTAAAGTAAGAAGCTGAGAAGATGCCATAGAGGCACTTTTGCCTCCTAAATAGTCTGTCCTGAGGAACCAGGATAAGCCCTTTGCTTGTGACCTAAACATGGCACATATAGAATTTTCCCTGAGAGATGCTGCTATTTTATGTTCTTTTGTCTTGAATCTGTGCCTGAGTATCAAAGGAATCATATCTGCTTCTTCATATGTATAACCTTCTCTTCCTCAGTCTAACTGCAGGCTCAGCCCCTTGACTGAAACCATATGAAGTGTGTAAGGTAAAACAGTCTTTTCTGAGCCAGCTTTAAAGAGCTCTTCTACTTGTTCAGTAAATTTCCAGTGCATAAGGTCATATGAAAATGTTTATAAAAACAAGGTTGTCCACAGCAAGTTCATGTCACAGAAGAGCTTCCTCATAGGCATGCTTCTTGTTCCATCACTTTCAGAACTCCTATAATTTTAAGAGAGATAGGTTAACGGTGTTTTTATGTTAAAATGTTGATTTTCCCCATTTATGTAGATTACACTATTTCCAGTGTGCTAGAAATCAGTCTTTGCAAACCACTATTCACATAAAGAGTAGCTATCAAAGTTTATGGCTATTAGCTGTGAAGATATGCTTGGAGGTACAAACTCATACCCTTGAAATCACTTCTGTAAGGTAAAATTACTGAACTACTATTCTGAACACTCTTAAGAGTCTACTATCTCATCTTCAGGCATGTTTAGCTACTTAGTCCCAGTAGGAGCTGCTGAATTCAGGTGAAATGAGAAGATGGTGAGTGCCTCAAGGATTGTTTCTGTAAAATGTAGAAGAAGAATTTCTAAGAAGTTAAATTACAATACACAAATTGTTTTAGAGACAGTTTTAATGTAGAGATGGTGGTGTCGGACAAGGTCATGGCTTGTTATACACAGGAGTTGCAAGAAAATCTTGTGTCATGGGTATGAGAGCAAGAGGGGGAACACCAGCTGCAAAAGGACAGAGCAGAGCTGCATGCTTAGAAGGAAACTGACACTGCACGAAGAGGAGATCTGCCTGGAGTAAAAGAACTTCTCTTCAGTCCAGTTCAGGCCCTGATTAAGAATTCAGCACTGAAAACTGAAAAATGTCTGACCTATAGAGGCCTGAACATGCTTGCAGCAGTCAACATTGAATGAGTGCACTGAATGAGGGCATCTCTCAACAGTGAGGATTCCTGTAATCATCCATCTACAGAAGTCACAAGCTAAAGCACCTAAAATGAATTTTTTTTTCCAAAGTTCAACTGTTGCGATATGTAAAAAGTCACACAGGGGAAAAACAAGTATGGAGACTAAATAAGTTCTTTAAATGAGGAGCACAGATTCCTTGAAATCACTAGTCCGATCAACAGTCTGCACCTCAGGTATTGTTACATATCCTGCAGACATATTTTATTGTGCAGAATCATGATACTTTTTTCAGTCCAATCCCAGATGAATTATTTTTTGCTGTTTATATCTTTCTGGTAGGCTATCACTGTTGATAGCATATTTTCATGATGCTGTCGTATTATTTTTATATGTGAAAGCATTAAAAAAAAAAAAAAAAAAAAAAAAATCAGTATAAAGGCCCATAACAATCCAGACAAGGAAGAATTGTACTCTATTAAAAAGGGCCCCCACAAAAATTATGCTAATGTAATTAAGCATTATGAACACAGTATGTAAATCAAAATAATGTCAGGGAAAAAACACTGCTCTTCATCAGAGATAGTCTCGATCAATCTCTAGAAGATTGTAAGGAAGATTAAACTTATTATGAAAGTTCAATGTTTACATACGCATTAACATATTCAATAGTATTGGATGCAGTGATGAAAAATTATTAAAGATGCAGTCAGCAATATTTCTGAAGGAGTAGTGACTGTGACATTTTTTAGTGGTTTTTAAAGGGTAAATTTTGCCATTAGAAGACAAGTCATTCTGAATTCAAGAGAGCTTTAAAAATCTTTATGGAGTACAGTTTATTTGGTTATTGTGTCAAATATAAAAATACCTCAACCTACTTGTCATAAACTTTCCTGAACAGGAAACTGGAGTTAAATTTTGAGTGTAAGTAACAGAACCAGAAGATGACAGAACTAGCAATAAAAGGACTGTGTAGAAAATGCCTGGTGATGGGAGCAGTCACTTCTCTCCCCAGCAAAGCTGCTTGGTACTCCCAAAGTGCAGGCAGTTGGCATCCTGCTATCTGACACTTGGTTGCCTGGTTCAGTGACTTTTAATGAAGACATAATGCAGTTAGCAGTTTATGTAAAGAAAGCCAGATGGGTCACTGCTAGAAGTATAACTGTTGGAAGTGCTTGAAGACATGTTTGTTGTGTATTAATTATATTATTTCTTTATGGAGGATGTCGGGGGAGGAGTAGGACTGGCCTGAATATCTCAGAATAATATTGTGTAAACAACTGAGTTTTGAAAGGATGTTACTTTAATAAACACTGGGGTTTTTGGTTTGTTTCATATTGGCTTTGTTATGATTGCTTGTTGTGTGCTGTATGTGCCATTACTCACATACAACATAGCCATCCCTGTCTTTCTTAAACAGACAACATGGCATTTACTTAGTAATAATCTTCTTTCCCATTTACCTACTTTCTACATTTGTACATAGGCACAGAGATTTTTTTATAATTCTCTGCTTTTTCACAGCCAGTGGGTCTCATATATGTTTGCTTATGTTACTATGACTGGTCAAAGTTTGAGGGTTTTAAATGATCTCTGATCCTCCTTATTATCATGTGATTTCGAGTGAAGATTTATCAAAAGTGCCACCCAGGAGCTAAGCTCTAAGGGACTGCCAAGAGGGTGTCACAACTTGTCAAGAGCACTGACTACTATCCACTATTAATCTTCTGTGTGGGCATGAATGATGCTGTGAGCCAGAACCTGAGCAGAATCTTGGAAGACTATAAAGCTCTGGGGGTGCAAATGAAAAATCTTGGTGCCCACATTATCTTTTCCTCCATTTTACCAGTTAGAGGAAAATAGACAAATAATGTATATCAACTGCTGGCTACCTACATGGTGCTGTCTTGAGGGTTTTGGGTTTTATGACAATGAAATATTATTTGATGACTATAACCTGTTAGAGAGGGATGGAATCCACCTGTCTAGAAGAGACGAGGGAATCTATGGCATCAGGCTGGCCAACTTGCTGAGGCAGGCTTTAAACTGAAGGACTCATGGGGTAGGGTGCAAGATGGCAATCTTCATGCCATCACATCCAACCAGAAAATAAGCCAGGACAACCAGAGCAGCAAAAAATGTTCCTTAGCTGCCTCTCAAGATGAGAAGGCTGACCGTCTCACCCCTACAGGGAAACCTTCCTCCATGAGATGGGTGTAGAGGAACTTAATGAAGTTCAACAAGGGCAAGTGTAAAGTCCTGCACCTAGGAAGGAATAACTCCATGTACTACTACTAGTACAGGTTAGGGCTTGAAGCTGGAAAGCAGCTCTGTAACTCTGGGATATTTTTTCAGAAAATAAAAAAATCTCATAGAAAGATGCTGGCCTCTGCTTGCTGTTTCATGTCCTGATGGTGAGACAGGCTTCTGCAGGACATGTTGAGATCTGGATGACAGTTGTCACACCATGTTACTGTAAAGGCCTAAAACTAGGCCAACTGGAAAGGCTGTGGACAAGGATTTGCATGCGGTAGAAGTTAAAATACCCAAGTTTCGCTAATTTCTCTGTGTCTTAACTACTTTTTGTTTAAGAAAGGAGAGGGAAGCAACTTTGCATATCAAGTGGATTAATACTCTGCAAGGTACTTGGATATTTCACATAAAATAAACAAATAATCTCTAGAAGTGAGATGAAGCCACCCATGTATTTAGAATATCTCTTCTACCAGCAAGGGGTACATGATTAACTAGAAAAAATAGGAGCTGAGGCATCTAGGCCCACCATATCAAAGCATAACTATGTATATTTGGCCTGAAACCTCTTAGGTTGTTAGCAAATTATATGGCTGGGTTATGAGATTGGAAACATCATGGTGTTCAGGAAAGTGGCCTGGGGACTGGAGGAAATGAAATACCACTTCTGTCTTCTAAATATCCAAGAACGAGAACCCAGGGAACTACAGGCCAGATAGCTTCCCATCAATCCTAGTCCTGTTCAGCATTGGAATTAATGATCTGAATGATGAGTCAGTGTATATACTCAGAAAGTTCACTGGTGACACAAAGCTAGGAGGAGTGGCTGATATGATCATAGGGTTGTGCTCTCAGCCAGAGGGACCTCAACAGGCTGGAGAAATGGGCCAACAGCAACTCTGGGAGGAACAAACTCACCAGTAAATGCTAGGGTGCCACTCAGTTGGAAAGCAGTTTTGCAGAAAAGGACCTGGAGATCCTGATAAACACTAATCTGAACATCAGTCAGAAGGTACCTTTGCCACAAAAATGGTTAATGGCATCCTGGACTGAATTAGGTAAAGTATAGCCAGCAGGTCATGAGAGGTGATCCTTCCCCTCTTCTCAGCACAGGTGAGGCCATACCTGGAGTACCATGTCCAGTAGAAAAGAGACAGGGTCATGGTGGAGACAGTCTGGTAAAGGGCCATGAAGATCATAGAATCAAAGAATGGTTTAGGTTGGAAGGGACCTTAAAGATCACTAGTTCCAACCCCCTTCTCATAGGCAGGAACACCTTCCACTAGACCAGGTTGCTCAAAGTCCCATGCAATCTGGCCTTGAGCATTTCTGGGGATGGGTCTGCACATTAGCAAAAATTTTTCACAGAAAGAATTGTCAGGCACTGGAACAGGCTGCCCAGGGAGGTGGTTGAGGCACCATCCCTGGATGTGTTTGAAAGCCATATAGATGTGGTGCTTGGGGATATGGTTTAGTGGTGAACTTGGTAGAGTAGGGTTAATGGTTGGACTTGATGATCTTAAAGGTCTTTTCCAACCTAAATGATTCTGTGATTCTATAGGTCATTCACAACTTCTCTGGAAAATCTCTTCCAGTGTCTCACCATTCTCACAGTAAAGAATTTCTTCCTTATATTTAGTCTAAGTCTTCCCTCTCTCAGTTTAAAATCACTGCCCCTTGTCCTATCACTACACTCCCTGATAAGAGTCCTTCCTCATTTTCCTGCAATCCCCCTTGAAGTACTGGAAGGCTATATGGTCCCCCTGGAGCCTTATCTTCTCCAGGCTGATATCCAACTCTCTTTGCCTGTACTTATACAAGAGGAGCTCCAGCCCTCTGATCACCTTTGTGGCCCTCCTCTGGACTTGTTTGAGCAGGTCCATGTCCTTCTTAACCTGTGGCCCCTACAGCTGTTCATAGTACTCCAAGTGAGTTTACAGAGGGTTGTTGTGACCCAAATGCAGAACCTGGCACTTGGCTCTGTTGAATCTCATACCACTGTGCTCAACCCATCCATCCAGACTGTCCAGATCCCTCTGTAGAGTCTTCCTACCTTCAAGCAGATGAACACTCCCACCCAACTTGGTGTCACCTGCAAACTTATTGAGGGTGCATTTAATATCCTCATCCAGATGGATATTAAAAAGAACTGTTCCTAATACTGCAACCTGTGGAACCACTTGTGACCAGCCGCCAGCTGGATTTACCTCCATTTACCACCACAATCTGGGCCCAGCCATGCAGACAATTTCTTACCCAGCAAAGGATATACCCATCCAAGCCATTAACAGCCAGTTTCTACAGGAGAATGTTGTGGGAAAGGGAATTCTCTGATAAAAGCTTTGTTAAAGTCCAGGTAAAAAACATCCACAGTCTTTCCCTCATCCACTAAGTGGGTCACATTGCCACAGAAGGAGACCAGCTTAGTCAAAGAGGACCTGCCTTTCATGAACCCTTGCTGACTGGGCCTAATCACCTGGTTGTTCTGTATATGTCACATGATGGCACTCAAGATGATCTGTTCCATAACCTTCCCTCCATAACCTTCCCTGGCACCATGGTCAGCCTGACAGGCTTCTAGTTGCCCAGATTCTCCTACCAGCCCATCTTGTAGATGGGCATCACATTTGCAAACGTCCAGTCAACTGGGGCCTCCTAATTTATCAAGGACTGCTCGTACATACTGGAAGGTGGCTTGGTGAGCATTTATGCCAGCTCCCTCACTGCTCTTCAATAGATTCCATCTGATTGTATGGACTTGTGTCTGTCTAAGTGGTGTGGCCAGTCACTAACCATTTCCCCTTGGACTGTGGGGGCTTCATTCTACTCCCTGTCCCCGTCTCCCAGATCAGGGGGCTGCATACCTGGAGAACAACTGGTCTAACTATTAAAAACTGAGGCAAAGAAGATATTAAGTACCTCAGTCTTTTCCTCATCCTTGGTCACAACATTTCCTCCTTCATCCAATCAAGGATGGAGATTCTCCTCAGTCCTTCTTTTGCTGTCAATGTATTCAGAGAAACCTTTTTATTGTCTTTCACCACAGTAGCCAGACTAAGTTCTAGTTGGGCTTTGGCCCTTCTAATTTTCTTCCTGTATAACCTCACACCATCCTTGCAGTCCTCCTGACGGGCCTATCCCTTCTTCCATAGACCACAGACTTTCCTTTCCTTCCTGAGTTCTCTGCTCAGCCCAGACAGACTGCGAAGGATGCCACAAGCAACCAGTGTGATCAAGTAAACAGTGACGACCCTTTATTGCGCTACACGCACGGTTTATATAGCTCAGAAAACTAGCCATGCCCCCCAAAACAGATCACAATTGGTTACAACTGTCCACGGGTCCTTTCTTGATTGGTTCCCTGCAGGCAGTCAGACAGCAAGTATTCTATCTTGATAGCTCTCCATCGCGATAGCTTTCCATGCCTGGAACTGTGCTGTCCTTCTTGTCACATACGCCACCTACTGTCCTTCAGTCAATCTCCAGTTTGTGAACCTTCACACCACGGGTTATACTTTGGATTGTTGACTACATATCCCACAACAGACTTCTTCATGGCTGGCCCATCATTCGACAGTGGGGACAGCCCACTCTTGTGCCTTAAGATTTCCCTCTGGTAGAGTGTCCAGTCTTCCTGGACTCCTTTGGCCTTCAGAACTGTCTCCCAGGGGCCTCTGTCAACCAGCATACTCAACAGGCCAGTGTCTGCCCTCCTTTGAGACAGGTGTACCCCACCCGTGGCCAGCAGGCCTGGTGTTGTGTAAACCAACCCATGATACAAACCCCCCAAATTTCTGCCAGTGACACCGTGCTCACAGTCAGGTATTGATCTGCTGGCTCTTACTATTTCTTTAATGATCATTCCCTGAAACTGGAGGGATAGAGAAAAACATTACTTGTGCTCCTGATCCCTTGACCAGTCATCCCATTGGTCCTGGACTGACCTCAGACTTCTTGCTGCAACGTCATCACTGTCTACCTGAGAAATCAATAATGAATAATAATCTGAGGGCTGTACCAGGGTAGGAGGTTTACTCTTCACGTCTTTAACCTGGTCCCAAGGGAGGCAGTAGACCTCTATAAGAGGTGGGTCTGGTCTGTACACCAGTCCCTCTCTTCCCGTCAGAAGGGAGTCGCCTATGACAATGACCTGTCTTTTATTCTTTATGGAAGGGGTTTTGACACAGGGCATAGGCCTATTACTTAACCTTGGCGATATTTCCAATCTAGATGAACCATTGTCCTCGTTGTTTTGTTCCATGTGAGAACCTCTCGTACCTGTTATAAAAGGGCACCTGGGAAAGTGAGATGGTCACAGAGGAGATGCACCTGATGTGCTGGGCAGGAACATGTTGCCATTGTGCCAAAGCTTTACTAAAGTCCATGTAGGCAACATTCACAGCCTTTCCCTCATCCACTAAGTGAGTCACCTTATCTCAGAAGGAGATCAGCTTAGTCAAGTGCATCCTGCCTTTCAGAAACCCCTGCTGACTGGGCCTAATCATCTGGTTGTCCTGTATGTGTCACGTGATGGCTCTCAAGAGGGTCTACTCCATAACCTTCCCTGGCACTGCAGTCAGCCTGACAGGCCTGTTGTTCCCTGGATACTCCTTCCAGAACTTCTTGTAGATGGGCATCACATTTGCTGACCTCCAGTAAACTGGGCCCCCTCCATTTAGCAAAGACTGCTTGTAAATGATGGAAAGTGGCTTGGTGAGCATTTCCATCAACTCCCTCACTACCCTTTGGTGGATTCCATCTGGTTGTATAGACTTGTGTGTGTCTAAATGGTGTGGCAAGTCACTGACAATTTCCCCTTGGACTGTGGGGGCTTCATTCTATTCCCTGTCCTTGTCTCCCAGCTGAGGGCTGTACGAGGGTAGAAAGTTTTCTCTTCACGTTTTTAACCTGGGCTCAAGGGAGGCAGCAGACCTCTATAAGAGGTGGGTCTGGTCTGCACATCAGTCCTTCTCTTCCCTTCAGAAGGGAGTCCCTATTACAATGACCTGTCTTTCATTCTTTATGAAAGTGGTTTTGGCACAGGGCACAGGCCTCTTACTTAACCTTGGCGACATCTCCAAGCTGGATGAACCGTTGTCCTCATTGTTTTGTTCCATGTGAGAACCTCCTCATACCTGTTATAGAAAGGCACCTGGGAAAGTGAGATGGTCACAGAGGAGATGCGCCTGCTGTGCTGGGCAGGAACATGTTGCCATTGTGCCGTGTCCCTTGAGTGACTGTGTTCAACCAGGCAGAGGAAGGACAGGGAGCACCCTTTGTCATATGTCCTGTCTGCCTGATGGGCCTGTCCCACTGAAGGAAGTGATATCAACGCCCCAGGAAAGAATAAAAGTTTGGAAGACATGGTTATATATATATTGGAAGATACGGTTATTGATATATTTTAAATCAGTTAAAGTGAGCATAGGAAAAGCCTGGTTTGGCTTTTGCCATTATGTACCTAGTAACATGCTTAGCAATGTAATTTTATTCTAATTATAAACAGGATCTAACCATTAATAATAGGTTATGTCTGTCTAGAACAAAGGATGAGTTGGTGAACCAGCTTACTATGAAGAACTGTTGGAGATTGCCAAATCTCAGTGAAAATGGGGGAAAAGTCATTCTGACAGAGGGAGATTGTGACCACAGACTCATGGATGACGGGCCCCAATTATACCATCTCCTCAAAAGAACATGTAAATAATTATCTAAGAAAATCAGTAGATCATATGCCATAATTGACATAGTGAGACAGGATAAGCCTATCGCATCCTGGGACCTTATGGAGTGGGTCCAGAGGAGGGATGATCAGAGGGATGGAGTACCTCTTCTACAAGGCCACACTGAGGGAGTTGGGGTTGTCCAGCCTGGAGATGAGAAGGCTCCACGGAGACCTTATAGTGGATTTCCAGTACCTGAAAGGGGCCTAAAAGAAAGCTGGGGAGGGACTGTTTATAAGGGCATGTGGTGATAGGTCAAGGGGCATTGGTTCTAAACTAGAAAAGGGTAGATTTAGATTGGCCATTAGTAAGAAGTTCTTTTCTATGAGGGTGATGGAACACTGGAACAGGATGCCATGGGATGTAGTGGAGGCCCCATCCCTGGAGAAATTCAATGTCAGCTTTGTGTAAAGGCATGTGTATGTGAGTGTTATGAGGGTTTGTAAAAAAGAATCCCTTTTAAATCGCTTAAATCACTTGTTACCAAATCCTTATTTAAGACTTTTTGTGCCATGGAATGACTAGAATGCACCTCACACAAATGAACACAACAATAAGATTTCTTGAGATAGAACCAACCTCCCTCCCTCCCTCCCTCCCCCCAACTTCTGAGGCGCCCTAGTCTTCATTGCGCCGAGGTCTCTTGTTGGCTGGAGAGCCTTCAGAAT
>WTSP01022272.1:67263-82948 GCA_025331215.1 Actenoides lindsayi | reverse complement strand
AGACCTCTTCACTTCACTTCTCTGCTGTGCTCCACAGGGAAAGTCCGATCTCCCGTCAACTACACGGGGAGTCCTCTCCCAATCCTCCTGCAGTTTCCAGCCTTTGTACCGCGCGTAACGGGCGCGCAAGAAGCGTTCAGGAAAAAAAGCAAACAAACTTAAGTCGGTGCTCTGCAGGCTAGGTGCTTGCTTAGGGGAGGCCTTTAGAGAGAGATTCCTCCGTGTTTGCACAGGGGCTGTGTTTGATCTCTGTCGCTGCTGAAGAATAATTTATCCAGATCAGCATATCTGTGAAACAGCGTTTGCGTACAGTAAATTACACGTGAAAGGATGATCCTTACTTTATTAAAGCTGCCACCCCATGAGTTAAGAAAGTGTATCCCACGCAATCAGTCAAGATGATGCTTAAGTATTCGTATCTGAAAAAAAAAAAAATGGAGCTTGAAATTGAGTTATAAACAGTTTTGGACTGTATGAAGGTTCAGGTGATGTGATTTGGAATACTTATTACTGCATTGCATGAAAATTTTAAGTGCATGAAACAACAGTAATCAAAGTTTTAGGGTTTTTTGTATGAACTTGCTGAATTTTTGTATGCTCTTGTCTGTTTAGTTTATGCAGGCAAAAATGTGCAGGTTTTAGGCCCTCATCAGGAGTCGTGAAATGTTGCCAAAACCAGTGGTGGCAGAGCCTTGACCTGCTTTCAGTGGCCTCTGGTTTGTAGGAAGTTAGTGGAGGGTTTTTTTCCCTTTTAATAAATTTGGCAGGAGATACCAAGAAACTTTGTTTTCACAACCCTATACGTCATTAGAAAGAACACTGGGGATCTGTTATAATTGCCAGTTACTGGAAATCTCCCTTTGCAACTTAATCTTTGGCAGCTGGGGAAGGAAGCACAGCTCTATGTAAGTTTGAACTACATTATGTTTTAGTTTCCCGTGTTTTTGAAGTGTGAAGAAGAGCTCTGGTATTGCAGTTGGATTCAGGGAACTGTGTTTAACAGTGCAGGAAAACACAAGTTTTCAGCAGTATTTCTGTTGTAATTTATTTATTTTTTGTCTCTATTTGTATTGGGAAAAATGGCAGAGTTTTTGATAGAGAGGGGCTGCAGAAGTGACCTGTGTGGGCAGAGGTGATGAACAGCCCAGTACTGGTTGCAGCTGGATCCAGCTGTCTGACACTGCTGAGAACAGCCCATCACACCCCAGAATTTCAAGCAGAGGAGCTCATGGCAACTGTGCTCAAATGCACGGAACAAAGTGCAGCAGCCACCAGGGCCAAGAGACACAAAAGGATGCACAGGAAGAGGAGATAAGTGAAGATTTATGCTTGGAGGTAGTGGAAAGGAAGCCATTAGACACTGACCCAAACATCCTGCGTTTCCTGTTGCCTCTCTGATGGAAGGGACTGAGTGTAATCCACACGGGAAACAAGGGAAGTTGACAGTAGGAAGACAGGAGAGCAGGCTGTCATTGACAGGGGGTAGTTCCTGGCCTCTCCACACTGGTCACCCCTGCAGCCCCCTCAATTCTGGAACCCTGGCATTTATGCCCAACCTTAAAGTACCTTTTTGGACAAAAGAGATTATGCTACGAAGATGCTTGTGCTTAGAAGTTGTCGTAATAATAACTTTCTGTTCCCCACAGAAAAATATACTAGTTGAAAATGATGTAAAGATGGACAAAGATGGTCTCACTGATCTCTACATTCAACATGCCATTCCCCTGCCTCAGCGTGACTTACCAAAGAGCAGATGGGGGAAAATGATGGAAAAGAAAAGACAGCAAAATGAATTGAAAAGTGAGAATAAAAGGTAATTTAGTTTTTATCGGGCTAGACCTGGAGAATTTAGGACAAGGCATTTAGTTTAATCTTTGTTTGCCTGATTAATGAAACTTGTACAGCTCTTGGACGTGGTTACAGTTTACAGAGCATGCCGTGTCAGGTCTCAGAAGTGTTAGATTCTACTACTGCAATAAGAGGAAAAAGGGGAAAGTAAATGTATTTATTTATTTATTTTCTCATCCAAATGTTCTTAATGGTATCCAGCTTATCGTGCTTCTTCTCATAGAATGCTTTGGGTTGGAAGGGACCTTTAAAGGTCATCTAGTCCAACCCCCCTGCAGTGAGCAGGGAAATACTCAACTAGATCAGGTTGCTCAGATCCCCATCCAACCTGACCTGGAATATTTCCAGGGATGGGGCTCCTGCCACCTCTCTGGGCAACCTGGGCCAGTGTTTAACCACTCGCATCGTAAAAACTTTCTTCTTTACATCTAGTCCAAATCTCTCCTCTTATTTTAAAACCATTACCCCTTGTCCTGTCACTGCAGGCTTTACTAAAAACCCTGTCTCCATCTTTCTTACAAGCCCCCTTTAAGTATTGAAAGGCCACAGTAAGGTCTCCCCAGAGCCTTCTCTTCTCCAGCCTGAACAACCACAACTCTCTCAACCTGTCTTCATAGGAGAGGTGCTCCAGCCCTCTGATCATCTTCATGGCCTTCCTCTGGACCTGCTTGAGTAGGTCCATGTCTGTCTTGCGCTGAGAGCCCCAGAGCTGGCTGCAGTACTCCAGGTGGGGTCTCACCAGAGCAGAGCAGAAGGGCAGGATCACCTCCCTTGACCTGCTGAGCCCACTTGTTTTGATGCAGCCCAGGATGCTGTTGGCTTTCTGGGCTGCGAGTGCACGCTACCAGCTCTTGTCCTTCTCATCCACCAGTAGCCAGCCCCAGGTCCTTCTCTGCAGACCTGCTCTCAAGCCCTTCACCCCCAGCCTGTATTGATACTGCGTTACTGGTATGTGTGAAGGTACTTTGTAATGAAGAAAAATTAATCATTTTTTTTTGTTTCACATATTATTGGTGAAAGTTAATTTAATGATCATATTTACGGTGAAGAATAGTCATATTTACAATATTTAAGAAGAGCACCAAAAGCTGTTTAAAGGTGCTTCCTGGGCAGGGTTGGTCTACTCTAGTGTCAGGACTGTATCCTGTAGCATTTTTTCTGTGTCCAATTCAAAACTAATACCTACTTTCTAAAAGAAACATTCTGACTTGTTTTCAAAATCTTTCTGTTTGTATTTGTTCAGAAAGCAAAATCTTCCTCAAAAGTTTATTTTACTGGATCTCTTCTTCTGACCTTCCCTCTGCCCAACACTTTGATGTGTGATGTGCATGGGCAGTGTTCTCATTTAACTGCAGCAGTAAATCCTAAGGAAAAGTGGATGGCAATTCTTGTTACAGTTTGTCAGAATTAAAGCTTGGTGATTTCATGAATCTGTTTTAGATTTTCTGAAGTTTCTAACTGGGAAGAGTTAAGTAAATTCTATCGAATGACAGGGCTTTGAACCACCTGGTCTAGTGGGAGGTGTCCCTGCCGTGGCAGTGGGGTTGGAAATAGATGATCTTTAAGGTCCCTTCCAACCCAAACCATTCTATGATTCTATGAAATGCATTCTATCCAACTTCAAATATTTCAGAAAGTTTTTGAGTTCAGGGACAGCTTAATTTTGTGAATCTGTAAGATCATCTTGCCTGCTGGAAGCAAGAGGATGGTATGAATCTCAAAATGTGCGTGTAGTTTCTGAAGTGCCATTGAGTCTGAAGACTCTCACCTGCAAACTCTTGGTCTCCAGGATCATTGTGGCTGTGCGTGCTCACAGCTGTGGCCTTGGTAGAGATCATAATTTCTCCTTAGTCACACGAGAGGCCACTTCAGCATCCTCTGAGTACTGCTAATGTGCTGATAATATTGAGTCCAGTATAAAACATGGTACTTCTGACCAGTTTCAGGCATTCCCAGAAGAGGTGATTGCCAGCCTGTTTTGGTTCTGTGTTCCTGTGTGTGCCATGTGTCTAAAAATGAGATGTGAGATTTCTTGGCAGTACAGCATCCAGATTTCTTTAGGAACTTTCCCAAAGTGTTTTCTCTGGGAATGCCATCTGCATTGTAGCATGTGGTCATTTGTTATGAGTGCTACAATTCTAACATTCAGTTTAGAATAGGTAACAGTCCTCCTTGAATTGCAGTTAGTTCCTGACTTGTCAGTCTTCACCAAGCTGAATTTAAAAAAACACAACAGAACCCCCCAAAAAACTCCATAGGAAAACCAGACTTGCCGTGTTTAAGAAGATGACTGAAAAAAAGGCATAAAATCTTTTCTTTCACCCAGTTTATAAACTAAGTTTCCAAAAAGGGTGTTGGGGAATGCATTCCTTATCAGGAGTGTTGAAATTCCTGGACAAAGCCAAAGTGAGAAAAAACTATCATGTTTTATTTTTCATCTGTGTCAGCTTTTTAGGCTTTTCAAATGAAATTTTGCTCCTTAATTTAATGGATGTGTTGAATACTACTATTGTTTCAGTAGTATTAAACTGAAACAGCATGCCTGGCTGAACACTCCTGGTCTTGGAAGCTAATCTCAGTTTCTAGAAACTCTCCTAGAAACTGCATCTACAAGCCAAAGAGTTGTACTTGATCTTTTGACAAGTCCCAGACGAACTGGAGGTTTCTCTTTGTCTTGGTTCTGGGAACCTGATGAATAGGAAAGAGGATTATCTTGTTTTGAACAGATAGTAGTGTAGAAGCAAATCTAAATGAGAGCTGAACTTTCTCTGTGAGCTCTTAAATTGTGACTCCTTTCCTTTTTTTCTAAACTCCTGGTCTTGACAGCAATGATGCAAGTAATGTGTAATTTCTTAATGTGTGAGGTTTATCAGCAGCTACTAATCCAGTGTTGTTCCAAGTCAAACAAATTGAGTCTCTGGCTTATTTGGAAGTCTGTTGAGATACCCAATATCAGTATTGTCAAATCCATTATTTAGGAATTAATTGCTATGTTTCATTGTTGAAAACACTGTAGTTCAACTTTTATTCCTCCACTAATCATGATTAAATAGTGTGTACTGAAAACAAATTTCTAAAAAGGAATATTGCATAACTCAATGGGCTTTATTATTTTGTTTTGGGGTTTTTTTAATTGTTAAATCTGCTCTTTCCAAACACACTCTCTTTGACATTTGTGAGCAATGCTTTTTTAATACTCTAAGGTTATGTAGAGTGAGATATGATAACTTTGTGTTTGTTTTTTTTTTGGCAGTCAGGATGTTTTCTGATACTATTGTTTTGATATTAGCTTGATAAGTTTTCTTTTCCATGAATCAGTTGTTAGTGAATTGGTCAGCTCTGACTGTGCACAGGCTTAAAGGCACAAGTTAATAGGAAAAAAAAAAGAAGTCACTGAATCAGTTTAGGGTTCCTGTTCAAAGACAGGTTATTTCAAAAACAAGTACAGTTTGTTGTTTGGTTTTTTTTGCTTAATATTTTTATTCCTTCTCTAACAGTCTTTTAGACTATCTGAACATGATGTTTTTGAGTGCAATCAGGGAGATTTAAATGCACAGAATATTAGATGCTGTTCTTGTAGGTAAGGTGGGCTCCCTTTCTCAAATATGCACCTTTTGAAATACTTAACAGCTATCACCTTTTTAGTTACTCTGGAATAACTACAGTGGTATAAGCTTAAAGTCTTGGGTCATAACCTGGAATTGCCTAAGAGGTTACACAGAATCAATGAATTGTTGGAGTTGGAGGGGACCTCTAGAGATTATCTAGTCCAGCCCCGCCTCCAAGGCAGGTTTGCCCAAAGCACATTACCCAGGATCACATCCAGGTGGGATTTGAAAGTCTCTAGAGAAGGAGACTCCACAACCTCCCTGGGCAGCCTGTTCCAGGCTCCATCACCTTCACAATGAAGAAGTTTTTCCTCATATTTAGATGGAGCCTCCTGTATTCCAGCTTGTGCCCATTGCCCCCTGCCCTGTCACTGGGCACCACTGGAATGAGTCTGGCTCCATCCTCCTTGCACCCACTCTCTAGATATTCATAGATGTTGATAAGGTCTCCTGTCAGTCTTCTTTTCTCCAGACTGAATAGTCCCAGCTCTCTCAACCTTTTCTCATAAGAGAGATGCTCCAGTCCCTCAGTCATCTTTGTTGCCCTCCACTGGACTTTCTCCATTAGTTCCATGTCTGAGTTCCTCTCTCAACATTCTTTGCTGAGGAACACTATTCCTCACACAACCTTCTGCCCCCTTTTATATTTAGGAAGCAATTTCTGTTGCCTAAGTTTGGAGCAGGTAAGAGTTGAAGGTTAGTATTTTGGGATATATTTTTTACTTTCGGCGAGATGAAATTCATTTTCCCTACTCGTGTCTGGGATGTGCTATTTTTGGATCATCTAGCTTGTGTTTTTGAGAAGTTTACACTTGGTGTTTTCAGCGTTCCAGCCGTGGAAGGCTTAAGGAAACGGCCGCTGATTGTGTTTGATGGCAATTCAACAAGCACGAGCATAAAGGTGAAGAAGACAGAGAACGGAGCTGCCGATCGCCTCAAACCTCCTCCAGCTGGAAGCACCACCAACACCGTTAGGAGATTGTCCCTCCCTCCAAATGCCTCAGCATACATTTCAGCCTCCAGCTTATCAGAGGACGCTAAGCTAGGAACAAGGAATAAGGAGGCTAAGCAGAACAATGTTTCAAAGACTGAGGGCAGTGTGTTGGCTAGTCTGAAGGTCTACCCTTTGTCTCCAGTAGCAGGAACTACTGTTGTGAAGTTAAAGAGAGCTGTTCCAAAAGAAGAGTCGGATTTACCGGTACGTACGCTCGGTGTCTTGCTTTGCAGCTCTTCTTTCAGTTGAAACTTGCAGGAGCCAAAGGTAAACTCTCCTAAGAATTTTCACTTCCTTTATTTTACAGCGATAGGAGGCTCTTCGTTTGGAAACAGGCAAAAGGTTTGGGGAAGATTGGAAGGAAAGAAATCAAGTACTTTGTACTTGTCCGTGGGAAACTTGTGTGAGAGAGGTAGCTTTGTAGAAAACATAGGATTTTAAAATGAGTAAGTGGGAAATACTTAAGGTAGTGCTGGTAGCAGTCAAAGAAAACATAAAATAACCCTACTGGTAGGTCAGAGGGAACAGCAGGTACTGCAGAACAACTTGAACAGCCTTAAAGGGAGGGTAAGTGGTCTGTTTTCTGCAGTGGGGAAGGAAAAAAAAAAAAAAAGGAATGGTAACATTTGTAACAATCACAGTTAAATGATTGAGTAGGACAAGCTTTCCTGTGTCAAAGTGAAGGAAGAGATGGTACAAGGAACTGCAGCGAGATGTTGAAAGCTGTAGAATATATCCTTAGAGGGAGATCACCATCTGTTTTAAATCTCAGATAGGAATTGGCAAGTTAGAGGAAGGAACTGGATGTGAAAATCTGGAGAGCTGCCTCGAGTATGGGTCTGAATGAGAATCCATAACAACAAACTGTTCTAGTTGGAGTGAGAGGCCAAAGGTTGAGTGCTTATTTTGAGCCATGGTGATCTTAGTCAGGTACCTGGCCTTCTGTAAGATGATGAAAAAGACATGCTGAGATTTTGAAGAGGAGAATGCTGTTCTCAAGTAGAAGGCTGGTGACTGAGCTGTTACCCAGAAAGGGAAATAGTTACTGTCTTTCTGCAAGTTAAACTCAGCTGCAAACAAATTCTCTGTAGAGAAGGAAACTGCACTACAGAAGGAGACAGAATAAGGCTGGTGAGCTGAAGTCATGGGAGAACAGCTAAGGTGGGAGATAAGAATTTAGCAGGGCATAGCTTTGACAGTGTAGGTGGTGGTGATGAATGTAGCTGCCATTTGGGGAGAAAACAGTGGGGTTTTTGACAAAGGTGTGATTAGTTTTCAAGGGCTTGTCAGTAAGCAAGAAGCAAAGGGCCATCTCCTCTTTAAAACATGCTGTGAGGTAGGGATGAGTCTTGTATTTGTGTTGTATTCCTTCATGACACAAATGAAGGAATTTCCACGGGAATACAGGAATATTTGGAGTAAGTCTGGGCTTCAAAGGAAGAAATAGAAATACCTGTTCCGTTGGACAGCAGGGGGAGCTTTAGAAACACAGTGTGCAATTACATTGGTTACAGTTTTCCCAAGACACCAGACCTAACCCCTGCTTTCTCAGTATTGCCTCATGCAGTGCTTTCTATTAATCTCCTCTTGAAAAATCCTTCCATGAAAGAAAGCAGGAAGCACCTGTGCTGTGTGGATTGGCAGAGGTTCCCTCAGACTTCTGGTAAACACGAGCACCTAAACGTGTGGCTGTTCTGAAAAACAGTTTTCACAACTTTTACAAGAATCATGGCTGAGGCCCTTAATCAAATTTATGCTGAAGAGGCCTGTTTCCTACTACCACTGTTACTAACTTATTTGAGTATTTAGAACTCTCCCAGGACCAAGTTATGATGGGACAGATCTGAACCTACCGAGCTTTTGAAACTTGTTTACTATGGATCTCACAGCTTCTTTAATTGAAAAGTTTTGTAGACACAATGGTGAACTTTTAAGCAACACTGTACAAGCTATGACCTGTGACACTTGACTTTCTACCTTAACCATGGTTTATGTTGTTGAAGTTAATACTGGTTCAGTCAGGCCTTGGTCAATGTTGGTTGGACACGTTTGAAGTTAGGCACATGTGTTGTCTGGATGTTACTCTCCTGTCTGAAATTCAAGTATGTGGTATTGAATAACAAGGGGTGCAGCCACTGAAGAGTCAGTGTACTTGGCAGGTGGCTGTGGGGTGTAAAGCCTGCTACATGTTTACTAGAATGACAATTGCCTTTTCAAGCATGGGGCTGTTCTTTGACTTTCAAGAAAACCTGAAGTTTTTGTGCTGAATAGTGCAGAACTATGCCTTGGATCTCTGGGTCTAATTCCTTTAAATCTTTCAGCGATTTCAGTCCCCAGGATCGCTGTAAATAAACTAACACTGAAGCTTTCCAGGAGAAGAGAGATCTGTAGATCATGCTCTCCAAACCAGTGTGTTGGCAGAATGTTATTGCAAACTTACATACCTGTCTTTACTGTTCTTTTTACTGCGCTTGTGTGAACCATTAAAGCTCTAATTTCTCAGATTACTATTTTTTTTCCTTATTTTAGATAGTGGAAGGTAATTGTTTCACTCAATCTCCCATTGTTTTACTTTGCATTTGTTTTTTCCTGGCCTCTTGGGGAAGGCTTTGAAAGATGAGTTCATCTGAGACTATGGCAATTATTTCACCTTTTTATACCTGTCATTACAAACAAAGACCAACTTTTCCTCTTTTTTTTTTTAACATTCTTACTATTTGACAAAAGTAAATTGGTTTTCTAGTTGTGTATTTGCTTTTTTTCTTACACAATCCCATTTCAACCAGTATTTTAAGAAGGCAGTCTGAACTAACTTTAGAAGTATTTTTTAAATCTCAGATATGTACCTGTCCCTAAGCTGCATAACTGAAGGATATTTTTGCATAACTAATTGCAGGATTAAGAAATGACAAAAGACACATTTGCAGGTAGTTGAATTCATTGGCTTTATTTCTCTAGAAAAGGTCTGTGATACTTAACTTTCTCCACGAGATGGCAATAGAAAGCTGTTGTAGTAGCAGGTAGCTGAGTATAGAGATGGTCTGTACTAGATTTGAATATGGCAGGTTGATTTCTGAGTCCTACTGGTGCCACATATCTACAAATACTTATTTTCTCATTTTGCAGAATGATCTAAAGCCTACGGAAGCAAAGAAGAAAATCCAGCATGTTACATGGCCATGAAGTAGCTAATGGTGCTTGAAACATAAATGTTACTTCCATATTTTCAAACAGATAAGTCATATTTAACAGTTTAAGTACAATTCTTTTTAAACCCTACAGGGATTCAGATTGCTGTGAAGTTTTAACAAGTATTAAGAGTTCCCTGTTGTAAATCTGGAGTCATTATCACCAGTCACCTTAAGAGTGTCTACTCTTGTACATCAGGTAGTTCATTACTTCTTTGAAAGGTGATAATATTACAGTATACTAAAACCCCCACTTTTAGTTTTCAAGATTATTATAGTTCATCTCCTGCATGTCACTACGATTCACACACATTGTTTTGTTTTGATAACATTCAGGTTTGTTCCACTTCTGGTTAAATAGTTAAAATAGCTATGGAGATTTAGAGATCCTGAAAGCCTTCTTGGCTTTAAAAGGATAATTCATCTAGATGAGGAAACCCGACCATTCTGCTGATAAGTAGTTTGAGACAATTTTTTTTTTTTTTCCCTTTTTGTTGCACAGAAGAGGAGTGTGGAATTTACAGTGCAAGTGAGCTTGGTAATAAGAGATGAACTATTTTAACAGCATTACTTCAAATTGAAGTTTCTCTTATTGATGTACGAAATAAGAAACGCACAGATGGGAGTTTGTTATTAGACTGTTTGATATGAATCTTTGAGAGGAAGTAGTGAATGGACCAGTGCCATGTTTCCATAAATACACGGGCATATTTTTTACGTGCCTGAGTGTAAGAATGTGCCGATGTAGCAGATTGGCTTGTTCTCCTGGTTACAATCATGCTTATAAAATAGGGGGAAAACTTGTGAAATGCAGGACAGTGCTTTCTCAACTTACTAACAGTGGGAGAGGGACAGGGATAGGAAGACAAAGAAGTACCTTGAGAGCATGAACGTATGTAATTGCACTCTAAAAATGCCCACCAACCTGTTTTCCCTTCCTTCTAATTTGAGATGGATGTTGGTTTTCTGTGAAACTTGGTGTTTCATCTGGATTATCAGTAGTGCCTTACAAGGCAGAAATCCAGTTAAGTTGATGGAAACATTTTTATTAAATCTCAGTGGCTCAGGGTGAAGCCAATTTAGATCCATTTTCAGTATGGATGGTAAATAATAAGAATAGCACCCCCCAGATGTAGTAGAACAAAAAGATTCAACTTCTGAATCCAGGTAGTTAACCCGTTAAAAGAAGCTGTCAGTAGTGAACTGAAAACTTGTTGACATTTTTAACATTGGTTAATACCAAAACCAAAAACTGTAGCTTAACTCAGTACTGACAGAAGCTCTCCTTTCACTGTTATGGCATAAAAGGCACTTCTGGAATGCTGTAAAACGGTAAGGATGTGTGTTTTGAAATATCGTGTGCTGTTTCCCTTTTACTAAACACTTGTGCAGTTTTTGTACTGGAGTTACAGCAAAACTTTAACGTAATGTACATTTTGTATGTAAAGAGTTGTCTTTTAAGTAGCCTTATCCTATTTAAATAAATTCAATTAAAAGCGAACAAAGTAGTGCTGACTTGTTTTTGTGATGTGATTAAGCGTGCTTGTTTCATCTGGTTACATTTCAGCCTCCTTGAAGTGATCAGAACTTAAGGAAAAGCTTACAGCATAAAAGAAAGGCTCAGTAGCTACTTGGGAGTTTTAGGAGCAGTGAGTATCATGTGAAGTGCTGGTCCTTGCACGAGTGTGACAGTCTGCTAGGAGTTCTGGTTTGTGGGTGGCTTCTTGGCAGGGGTTTAGAGTCTGGGCTATATTTTGTTGTAGTTCCAGTTGCTAGGAGCACACGTGTGTTGGTGTGTTAAGGAGCGATGTGCAGAACTGTACTGGAATAATAGCATGATACTGCTAGTGCACTCTAACAGTTTTGGTTTCCAGCCCTGTCATGTTTTGTCTGCCTTTCTGCAAAGCTGGGGCCTTTTTGCCATCTGACTTAGCTCTTGGGGTGCAAGCCATACTGCTCTTACTACTCTCTGCTACCCCCTTAGCTAATATTAATCCTCTCTCAGCAAAGTACTAGAGCAGAGCTAAGTGTGCGTGGGGACCACCAGATCCCAGAGCAGAGTGTGAGGTGCTTGCCCTCCTTTGGGGAGGAGTGGACCCAAGAGGGAATGTGATGGCTGTGCTTTACTACAGCCTTCATCATAGAATGAAGTCACCAAAGGATAGAATTCGGTCATTCAGTGAGATCAGATTAGCACAGCGTGTACTTCAAAGATGTCAGCCAGCCAAGTTCTTCAAATGGTGTCCAGTAAACCAAATCTGATGTGATGCATCTACTTAGCCTCTTGAATTAATGAAAGAGGAATAGCCTGTGAGCACTTCACACTTTGTACAAAAAGAGAAACTCAGGAGTGATGGCAGGAACTAGAAGCAAACTTTCCCTACCCAGTTACATACAGGGTAAGTATATTCCTGATTCTTGTTTCCCCATCTGTAGATTCCCATTGGAAGCCTAACGTGTTACCTTCCTCCCTTTGCTGGATACAGCTGGATTCTGTCTGGAAGCTTTACCAGGATAGTACACTGCATAACATGGCCATATTCTTTGAAATTTGCTTTGGGAAGAGAGTTACCTTGTTTCCTCTTGAATTTACTGCCCTGCCAGCATGCTGTTGCTGACAGTTGCCTTTGCAGCAGAGATGGGTGCAAAAAGGGGTGGGTTTGTACAGCTCTTAAGTCGTGTTTCTTCAGACCGTGAAAGCATGTTATTTGTAAACATCTAACGCATAAATGCAATTAAACCACAATCACCATTTTGTCTTAAATGATTTTATTTTTGAAAAATACAATGTGCAGTGTAACATTGACTAATTGTAATACGGACACTGTCGATCAGAACTTGTACTTCACACAGGGACCAGCTAGTCATGCAATAAAATGTGTACCTCTGACGAAGCACTCCCACTTCAACTCTTCGTATCATTATCTCTTTATGGCACAGCACAAATCCTTGTACATTGAAACACCCTCTACGTTCACGGCCTTTCTACACGCTCGACAGCACACACATCACATAGCTCGAGAACACTGAGGTGAGACCACAGCCTTGGTGAAATGGAATGGCATTGGCCATTGATTTCAGAGGGCTGAGGGTTTCACCTGATTATCCATCTATGAATGTATCGTGGTTGGCCATTGGAATCCTTGGACTATATCACTTGCTTGTAACTGGAATATTTAGTGGAAGGAAAAAAAAAACCAACAAAACAACCAAAAAGAGTGTGTTATGTTGCTAACACTCACAGGGTTTTGCATCTTGGGTTTTGCATTAGTTTTGGTTAGCTGTAGAAATCTTAAACACCGACACTGCTATAGAGATTTTGAAGTTGTTTTTCCTCCAGATTTGGAGAGTTTGAAGAAAAATGTTAAGTAATGTTAATAGTACAGCAAAACACAGAGTGGCAAAGCTAGTTCCAAACATCCGTGTATTTCAGACTATATATTGCAAGCACAACTTTTCTCCCCTCTCCCCACCTCTTATTCTGAGCTTTAAATATCTTTCCCACATTCAGGACAAAGGATGTCATCCCTTTCCGTGAGGAAGCCACGACCCACTAAGGAGAGAGAGCACTTCTTACAGTTAAAACAATCGTTATGCCACTGCCGTTCTTCAAAGGAGATGTACTTGGTTCCTCCGAGTCCTGTTTGAAAACCAAAAGTATTCTGTTACAAGAAAATAATAGGACATCAGCCACCAAGGGATGCCATTTCAGACTTCCCTCATGGAGATCTGACATGTAGCAGTGAAAAAATGCCATGGACAAATCTATTTGTTGCTGTATTAATTTTGCCACCCTTATTCTGTAGCAAGTAGTATTTTCATCCTCAAATAGTTGTGTTGCTTTCAGGTAAGTTGGTGAGCTAGAACCTTATCACTGCTGATGACAGAAATGAACCTTCAAGGATGGCACTATGACATATGTCAGAAGGAAAGGAAAGCAACTGCCCCTGAACAGAAGTCTGATAGTTCTTTGCAGACTGATTTATGATGTCCAAGCAAGTTACTTTTGTTTTGTAAAAAAGCATTTAGTTCATTAAAAAAGAAGTCTGACAGGTTGTGCCATGACTTGATTTATAACTCCAGGGGAAGAGTGCCTCAAGAAAAAGTGCAGGTTAGGAAACTGCAAAAAAGCATTCAAAAGTTTGAGGTTATGGAGGTTATCAAAAGGGTTACTGAAGTTGTACAGGAAAAAAGAGAAAAGGGACAAATGTCTCTTAGGAGTAATTATCTCTTGCTTAACCTAACAAATGACAAGCAATTTGAATACAATGCGTTGGAATGACGAGCTGGAAGTCAGTGGGAAGATGTAGTTGGCCATGTCTCTTACCTGATGAGAGGGGGTTTTGTTTTGTTGACCTTATTAGCAACATTCTGAAAAAAAAAAAATCCACTAGCATAGGATAGAAAGGACTGAAGTATTCCAAAGAAAAATGCCTCTTACAAACATAAATCAGTGCCCGTGGTGTTACACGCTGACTTCTCTAGGAGCTAGGGAATCAAGTGTGTGTTAGTGAAGGGCAGGCACAAGGGCAGAGCAATAATGAGAGAGAAAATGGTCCAGATATAACTCAAGATTTGCAGTCCTGCTGTTAAATGCTGATTACTTCACAGAGAAGGTTTTATTTTTGTGCTGTTTCATACTAAAGCTCTAAGCAGTTGCTCCTTTAAGTACTTTTGTACTGGAAAGCTGAGTCTAAAAGCCTTGTGATTTCCCAGTTGCTGTCCTGAAAAGTCAGGGAAGAAATGTGCTGTCCTACAGCAGGAGATATAAGCCAGTTAGATGCTTTCTGCTGGTGAAAGGACTGTTGTTGCTGAGGTCAGTCATCCCTCTAATGACTGCAAGTGGAATGATGTACAAAACATGCATATCCAACTGCAGGCGTGGCTCTGTTACTGTGTCCCCACCGTGTTCCATGAAAACCAGATGAAAAGGAGGAGACTTCAGCTTAAAGACCTCTCCCATTTCTTTCTGTCAGGCACTTGAATGGCATTAAGCATTTAATTTAACACATCTTGAATTGTATAGTGTCTCGAGTCTCGGGTTACTCAGAATGAATTATTGAACCATTTTTAATATCAGAAGTGGTTCATTGGAAAAAAATAAATAAAACGTAAAGGCACTGGCCATGAGAGACCTACCACTGATTGGGTTTGTGCATCCAGCGCACTTTTTGGCGTAGAGGTTGCAGAAGCAGCTCAGGCAATAGGCAAACTCATCCCTGGAGGTAAAGCGTTGTCCAGACAACTGCTTCTTGCATCCAGTACAAACGAAGCACTCCTTATGCCACGGCTGCTCCCGGTAAGTGACACCTCCTGTAGTGATAGCCTGGTTTATGGGAAGGAAGGAAGAAAGACAGAAAGTGATTCCTTGAGGGTGGTAGGTTTGTGTCTCGGTTTGGTGATGAGGTTTTTGTGGGTGGGAGGAGGGCTCAATGGGAAGAAGGATTAATGGCAGCGAAAGCATTGTTTTGGCTGGAGCTGACCTGGAGAAAATCATGCAAGTGATTTATTATGATTTCCTACTTTATACAAAGGAGCCCCATAGTAAAAGTACTTCATTCTCAATATACTTTATAATCTCACTCTCAGTTGCACCCTTTGTTTTTATAACTAAGACTTTGTATGGTGCTTTTCATATTCATGTGCTAGGATTTGTCTCACCTGTGTTCCTTCACCTTCCTCACGGGGAGGAAACCACTTTAAGTGTTGCAGCTTCCCTGTTACCTTCCTTGGCAAAGACTGTTTTCTTTCAAATTTTAGCTGAAGTCTTTGTTTTCTGCTTCTCTGGACTTTGCCTGGGGTTTTTCTCTTATAACAAGTTGCCCACAAAAACAGCCCCTGATGTTAGACAAACTGAACTGGTTTTGATCCTTTGAGTATTCCTAAGACAGCTGTAAAATTGGACAGTCTTTCTTTCTTTCTCTCTCTTTCTCTCTCTTTCTCTCTCTTTCTCTCTCTTTCTCTCTCTTTCTCTCTCTTCCTCTCTCTTCCTCTCTCTTCCTCTCTCTTCCTCTCTCTTCCTCTCTCTTCCTCTCTCTTCCTCTCTC